>JAUPMG010000014.1:19235567-19247929 GCA_031762675.1 Pachysandra terminalis
TATATATATATCCCTTGATGGTTATTCATCAAAAAAAAAATCATTACCTAACTACATAATAATAACTTATTTCTAACTAATAACAATTACTTAACCATGTTTGATACATATAAAAGCTCATTAAGACTTTATTTCAATTAGCAAAGGAAAGAATAAGCGCCCAGCCAACCAAGTAAGACCCTCTCTCTCTTCATGGTCCAAACGTCGACCACTATTGCCTAGATTTCTAAGAAATTGCTTTATATTTTTTTATTTATACAAGAAGCCTTTCTCCCCATCAAAAGCATTCCCCAGTTCATAGTTGAAGATCTTTACAACGAGTATCCTAGGAAATAGTGCAACAAGCCTCCACATGATCAAACAAGTCTATACCAACAAGGTTGAATGCCTCCCTAGTCTGTATGATATACCGGTTCACCCATGACAACAATTAATATATGAGGCATTTTTAGAGGTTCTCAAACGTCATGGCCTACTCTTCTTGTTTCATTGGGCACGGCCTTTCCCATATTTTTCAGATTTAAGCTTTTCAGATTTTGTAGATGGATGCAAGGGATTGTAGTCTTTTTGGGGTTTTATTTAGGGTCAAACACACTATATAGCTTATACTTTCAACAGTAATACAAAATCCAACATTACTTATGAAAAAGAAGAAGAAGAAGAAGAATAAGGAGTCATTTCTTACTCCTAAATAGCTTTATAAAGGTATATGTATCATAAAGCATTAAACAACTAAGAGAAGCTTAAACAAACTTGTGATGTTTCAAGATTATTCTAAAGATTCTAATGGCTTGAGACTATGTCCCCCTTTAATAAAATTACTTAAACCTTATATTTTTTATTCAAAGTCAGTTCCATACAAAATTTTAGAAATGAATGTTGTTGAGAACAACTAACCAAGAGACATTTTGGCAAATACCATCTTTTTCACATTTTAAAAAAGAGGATCCACAAATCAATTATATTGAGAGGAGGCACATTCTACATTGGAGACCAAAAAAGTTAATAAATAGACAAATAACAAGCTACATCTCACATGTATTGCAATTGTTAGAGATAGTGGCTCATATTCAGAAAGAGTTAATCACACTAGTCTCTAGATCCAATGTGTGATTTCCATGTACCAGGTTGGAGATATAAGTTGTAACCCTATTTCTTTTCAGAACAGTGGAAAACCTTCGTCTCTCCTGTGGACATAGGCACTACACCAAACCACATAAATCTGTGTGCAATTTATTTGATCTTTTGTTTCTGATTTCACCTTATTTGCTTATAAACGAACAACATATGACTCAGACTTGGACCTATCAGAAGGCCTTCTCCAAATGGATATTGGTCTATTGGATCTTGGGAGAATCTCTCCTAACAAAAGGAATATTATCATTTCTTTCATTGAGAAACCGGAAATGTTAAGTAACTAATTGTGTTAAATAACCACTTACTCTAAAAGCTTAACCTATTAGAGAACGGCACACCAATTTATTTTAAATGGTTCAATAACCCCCCCCCCCCCCCCCGCACGTGCGGGCTCAGCACGGAAACAACACATTTGTGGGAGAACACAGGGCACCGAGGCAAACACACACACGCCCGCATGGGAACAACACATCTGTGGGAGAATAAACACACAAACACATAACCCCGGGATTCGAACACTCAACCTCCCGCTTTGATACCATGTTAAATAACCACTTACTCTAAAAGCTTAAGCTATTAGAGAACGGCACAACAATGTATATCAAATGATTCAACAAATTGTTACCGTGAAGGCAACCAGTCTTTTTGTTTAGATTGAAGGGACAATGATACAGATCAACGTGTTAAAAGTTAAAACCCGGGCTGCATACACAGGTTGGATCATTGCCTGGACCTGGGCCCCACATTTGATTGGGTTAACCTAAGGTCAAACTGAATCATCAACTCAGACAACTCAGTGTCACCTGACTGACCTAGTGTACGCAGCCAATTGAACCGCTAAAACCTGATTTTTTTCACTTCTGTAAAAGAAAAAGTATTCCTGCACTTTAGCTGTCAACCATGGTTGACATGAAGACCAAACCAGACTGTCCTAATTGAGTTGATATCCATCCCAGGTTTAAAAACATTGATATCGATCTACTGGAACTTCATACTACAACTACTAAATAGTAATATTCCCGCACTCCCACCATCATATCCATAATTCTCGACATCAAATATATTATCCCTGTATAAAATGACAAAAGGTGTCTGTTGGCACACTGGGAAGCAAATCTTGGCACAGAAAATGACAATTGAAGTACGATATTGGTGTTTCTCAAACAACCTTATTGATCATGCTAAATATTTCATTATTTCGAAGCTTAGCTATTGGGGGGAAAATGGTCAAAATAATACAATGATCCCAAGAAACAAAATCACCTTGGTGAATCCAAAGGAGTGTTTGAAAAATAGAACCTTTAGACTGTGTTTGACACAAAGAATTGGATTGAGAATTGGGGGTGAGAATTGGAATTGGGGTAAAGAATTCCAATTTGTAAGTTTGATGTATACTAAGGAAATAGATTTAGAATTCTTTAACAATTCCCTGAGAATTGTGTTTAAGCTAAAAAAATAAGATTTGCAATTATCTACTCTTCCCTTGTTTTTTGCAATTCTTTAATTGAGAATTGAGGTCTTTCCGAATTCCGGAGAAGACATCTCTCTCTCTCTCTCTCTCTCTCTCTCTCTCTCTCTCTCTCTCTCTCTCTCTCCCTTTCACCATTCTAGAGAAGTTGACTTGAAAAAAAAAATCATTTATTAGTGAAATTAAGAAATTTACATTTTAACCATTTTTTTTTTTTTTTTTTGCAATCAAACAAGAAAATCCTAATTTAAAGAATTTGAATTTAAAGAATTAGGATTCTACAGATTTACACTCAAATTCTAGTTCTCTTTATCAAACAGAGCCTTAAAGCCTTTAACAGGATACTTCAGTATACTTATCGTGTGAAGGCTAAGAAAATAAAACATATAAATGAAAATGTTCCCTTAGTTGTCAAGCAGATTATATTACTCTCATGTATTCCTTGTTTCTTATCCATTCCGTTTGTTCCAACCATCTTACATTTCATCAGCAAAACAAAATCAAATTCATATTCATGGAACAAATTTGCTTAGAACTTTTTTCATGTTTCAACCCTAGTATTATCAATGAACCCAATCCTAGGATTCATCTTAAATGATTTTTCATAAAATATGTTCCTTTTATCCCAGTTTTACTGGGTTCCAGTATAATATATATATATATATTGATTAATAATGGTATACAATTTGACCAACATATCACATTCAGAAGGTACCAAGCAGATGATTTGTTTTATTCGCTTGGATAACACAAGCACAATTTAGGATTACAAAAGGCCTTCGACGTAATGCCAGAGGAAACTGAAAGCAAGAACCAAAACAAACTCCTGGCACATGCAAAATGATATTTTCCAAGTTAGAAACAGACTATCTCAGGACCTACAAGGGAACTCCTACGGTGGTTTTCAAGGTTTTAAATTTCGATATCGCCAGACATTTCGCCAATTTTTTCTGGCGAAATTTCGGTGATATTTTGCTGACCTGGAAGAATATTTTGCCAAATTGGAGAAATTTTGGGGAAATATTTCGCTATTCGACAAAATGGAGGAAAGGGGGAATTCAGCGAATTCCCGCTACACTTCGTTTTGCTGGGGGCCATTTTGGCGAAATTTCGTATGTATGCCGCGGCATGCCGACGAAATTTAAAACCATGGTGATTTTTGCATTTTATAAACAAAACCCATTATACTTATCAGCAAAAAAAACAAACCCTTTCAAAATTCATTACATGAGCTAAACTGCCCCTGCAAAAATTTGTGAACAACATTGATGCCCGACACAAAAAAATGAAAGAATTGTGTTTGGTAAATAGAAGCATGAATATTTAAAAAGAAAAATCAATTGGCTCACATACTGATTTGAGCAGAGCATTCATTAGTTCTATCTTGCGTTTATCAAGTCAAAGTCGGTTATATATGAAGAGGAGAATGTCCAAATAGGTGGTTGTATCACAAAAACATTCAGGTTTCAGCGAACTACAGAGCCTTGTAATCAAAAAGCAGAAAGGGAATCAACTAAAATTCTAAGATAAGTATCAATCACTTACCTGATCATCAGAGTATCTTTCAGAATGAGAAGATATTGATCCTGAACTTTCAGTTTCCCCTGGACTCTTCTCTGAAGACTTCCTCCTCCACAGCCAACTCCGTCTATCCGTAGACATCTCGACCTACGGAAATCTAACATGCAGTAACACCTCAAGGAGATTTTATCTGCACACACATTACCTTTGTCATTTAACAGATCATTAACAAACCCCAGAAACCAAATCTGCAGAATAGGAACCTCTACTCCTCAAAGCCACAGAATAATCAAAGGACACAAAAAGAAGAAATGGATAGAAATCATATCCCAAACTACTTTTTTGCCTTGCAAAAAGGGTTCATGGGCTGAAACCCAAATTGCAGACCAATCTTATCTGATTAAAAACACTTTGAACAATGTTTAGCTAATCTCTAAAACGATAAAAAAATAAAAAATAATAACAATAATAAATCCATCTTCCTCAACAATCTCGACTGTTCAATAAAAAGGGGCCTTTACTCATCATTCTCTCAGCGTTGCTTCAAATCCACCCCAGTAACCATCCAAGCCCCACCAACAACCTAGAAAGCCTCTAAAATATAAAAAATAGACAGGAAGAAAAAAGAAATGAAGGGAAAAGATGAACAAAGGCAGCCATTAAAGGGTTGCTTGTTCCATTCAAACACACCCCACCACCAGAAATGACCCTTTAAGCAGTAAAACTATCAACATTCAACAACCCATTACTTGAAATGCAAAACGAGAACAACCCATCTAATAAAAAACCTACCAAAAATCCCACATAAAATGACTAAAATCAGAATCAGAGTAAAACAAATAACAACAAACGAAAAATACGACAAAAAGTTTAAGAAAAATCACGAATGCCCACTACAAAAGATCTGAGAACTGAGCTACCCAATCAAAACTAAAAGGCACGAAACCTCCTCCTTTTTCCCAAAAATTTCAAGAACAAGCAAAGAAAGAATTTTAAAAAAAAAATTACAGATAAGCCACATCAGTATTAAATAAACCAGACCCAAATCAAATACCTTTGACTAGAAACCAAACCAAACCACCCCTGAGATCAGAAGGACCCCAGTAACTTGATGAAAACAAAAGATCTTCCCATAACATATATAACTCTGCAAAATCTGTGGAATGTCAGTAAAAATGCAGATGACAATGAACAGAAAACTGGGTTTTTTTATATTTAAAAATATCTACATTTATTTTTACCTTATTTCAAATATAAAAGAGGGAAGAGCATGTGAACATCAACTGAAGAAGAAGGTCTTAAAGACTACTTTTCAGCTTTTCTTTTTTCTCTCTTTCTTTTTTCAAACGGAAATGCCCTTATTCCCGCCCATGGATGAGGGATTACTCTTCCACCATTAATTAATTAAGTACTAATTTCTATATTCAATCTCTTGCAGAGAAGCTCTCTCTCTCTTCTCTCTCTTTCTCTCTCTCTCTCAGGTTTCTCAGCCTTTTACTGTTGCTTGTTTTGTTCCTCAATAGTTAATGCAGTGTAAGAGGGGGAGTATTGTTTGTTTATAAAACTTGCCCTCAATTATAATGGTAAATTACTATATTGCACTTTGACATGGCTTTTTTTTTATTAATTATTTAGACACCCTTTATTTAGCATAAATACTCAGAATACTCCTAATATTTGCAATATTACTTTTGCACCTTATAGCTTAACATAAATATCAAAGTATCTCTAAGTGTTTTTTGTTTTTTAACCTTTTGGTTTTGGCGTAGTCGGGGAGTCGTAAGATATAGAGGCTGTTAAGGGTTAAGGGCATTCAAGCACATGCCTGTTGATTACTTCCAATGGCAACGAGGCATATTAAATGGGTAATCTGACCTGTCTCTAATGGTTAGGGTTTGGTAAACCATAAATTGAATTTGGATCAAGAAAATTAAAGATTTAACTTAAAAATTATTTATTTTTTAATATATTTTATAGTTGGGTTGAACCCACTCGGCCGTCATACCGAGGGCTCCTTTAGGGGTGGGTTAACCCACTATCCCTACTTCCAAGTTGTAGGACTAGGCCTAAAATCTAGACATTTGCTTCTCCCAAACAAGGTTTCAAGGATCTGACCAATTCGATCCGTATCGGGATTTGTCAAGACCGGTCTGATCTCAAGCCACAATACAATTATTATATCGTAAAGCTTTAGACCGGACCGATTTAATTGATACCGGTTCGAATTGGCTGATACAACTGATCCAGTGATCGGTCTAATCGATCCGAAGGAGTATTCCTCATCTGTTTATAATTACAACTGAATTCTACAAATAGAGAGACCTCTCCCCATGGTGCTTCACTTCGTTCTGCCAAACTATCCAACAAATAAGAATTCTTTGTATTGGCCTATGGACAATATTTCAACTTATGTAAGTTCGATTAGTACGTGTATAATAGGTTTTATCATGTGTTTGTTTATTGGGATCAAGCAATAAAATTAAATACAAATAAAAGTAAAGATCAAACAATGCACAAAGATATATGTGGTTCAGCTAAGCCTACATTTATGAGAGAAGAAATTTCGACTATGTCAAAAACAAAATTAGGGTTACAACTTATATTCCTACTTGATATATAAAACAAATTTCCAATATGCCCATATCATATTGTGGGCGACTCCACCCCTGCCCTCCTACCCCCATGATACTGATCCGCCTGAGTTACCCGTGATCCGAGGAGAAGCCTCACCCCACGGTGCTTTACTTCGTTCCGCCCCATAAGGCCCCTCAAGTCCCTTCCCTTGATCCACAGACTAAGTAAATATGAGCCACCCATTGAATATAGTGCGTGAACTCGGATTAAATGAAAATACACATGAATAAATAGGATTTTTCAAATGAGCTTTAGATATCATTTACCATCTCTTTAGATTTATCTGTCCCCATCACCATAACTTTATTCTGAAAGATGGATTGATATTGTAAACCTAATTCCACTGATATTCTAAATCATTATAATTATGAAATGGAAAAGATCTAATTTTTTTTTTTTTTATAGTATTTTCCTTGTCCAAATTATTATGAAAGTGGCTCGTAGTGGTACTTGATTAGGACGTAAGAGTGAGCCCACTACCTCAATATCCTAAAAGCTCTATCAGGTTTTAAGCATCGGACCGATCCGGTTTGTAGGGTGTATCACCCGTTCTAAATCGAGATTTGCCAGGGTCGGTCCGATCCTAAGCCACAATACAATAGTTGTATTGTGAGGCTATGGATTGTACCAATCTAATCAATATCTTTATGGAACAATCTAATCAATATCGTTATGGATCGGCTGGTACAATCGATCCATTGACCGGTCGAACTGATTCAACTGATCCAATGTTTTTTTTTTGTTTTTTAATTTATAAATTGAACTGTCCAGCAATATTGGTCGAGATTATGGATCGAATTGGTCCAACCGATATTGGTACAGACCTTCCGACACAACCTATCCAATGTTTTTTTATTTGTTTTTTTTAATTTATAGATTGAACGGTCCAGATCGGTATCAAACTAGACCGGTCTAATACCTCCAATATGACATCCAATACCATCAGTTCAGCCGATCCAATTTATTTTTTTTTAACTGTGCGATCCATTTTTGTACCAAATTCGGACCGGCCAATATTGCCAGTTCAGACTGGGATCGGCCGGGACCGGTTACGTACCCGATCCCGAGACTTTAAACCTTGGTTCTATCTAAGCGAACGGTCCAAACAAAATCAAAAACCCTAGAAAACAGATAATTTTCCAATTAATTCGTGTAGGCCCCACTCTAATGTAAATGACTAATATTGGTCTACTCCTGCTAAGAAGTTTAAGAGCCATCTCTGCAACTCTGTTTGCCTAAATATAAATTGGCAACAAACAAAACAAGACCCGATTAGTACTCCACGAGTCTGCATTTTGCATGTACGTGCTTGATTCTCTGCATGTCTAGCTAGTCTAGTCTAGTGGCTACTGTTCAATCAATCTACGTGCACATCTAATCAGTTAGACGGTTCCCACGAATCTGGGACCACCTGATCTATTTTCCGGACACAGATTGAAAGAATTTCGGGTGGTTGGTCCTCTACTGTATCATTTGAAGTTTATAAATAATCTCTTTTACTTCTTTATTATTAAGAATAAGAATTTTCTTCATTTGAAGTTTACAAATAATCTCCTTTATTTCTTTATTATTAAGAATAAGAATTTTCTTCCACGATGCAATGCACATCAACTTATACTATTCATTACCAAAAAAAAAACTTATACTCTTCTCTCTCTTTTTTTTTTTTATTTTGTTCTTAACCACGTGGTGTCCCACACCCACTTGAGTGTGGGACTAATCCGGGAACGGATTTGCTGTGGGGTAGACACAGCCCCACATGTGAAATTATCATGTTGCATCTCATGGTAGACACAACCCTGCAAGGGCAACATGGTAATTTCACATGTGGGACTGTATCTATCCCACAACAACGCCACAGCAAATCACCCCACAACATATCTGCTCCCGACTAATCCACGTTCGGGGCGAGAGCAATTATGGTAAACCCCTGGCCATGAGTGCACTAGTGGGATTCGAAGTCCAGACTTACCTCCGGAGACGCCCACTAAAACCCAGCTAGCTACCAGTTGAGCCACACATCTGTAGTTAACTTATACTATTCTCATTGGTTAATCAACTTGGGTTGTGTGAACCTCACGCGAAGTTGACAACTGTCTCCAAGTGGATCTCACTAAAAAGGGTCATTGGCATTTCTAAAACCCTAACGAACTTGAAACCGACTTCTACCTTAATCGGTGACTGCCACCCTTTTTAGTGAGCTCGTTGAGACACCTTGTGTGATGTTCACACAACCTAGGTTCACAGAAAATCATTGTCCGCCCAAGATGTACATTCCTAGAAAAAACACCATTAGACCTGAAGCCAAAAATCCAGAATAAATATGAGAAATTCCAAGTTAACAACAAAGATAATTAGGTTAAAAATAATCATAAATGCACAAAATATGATTGTTGGATGAACAATAAATTTTAATTAGTTCCCAACATATTATGATGCGATTAACCAAAAGAATCCAATGTATCACTCTGATAAAATGATATGTTCGCCATCATAGTATCATACCTCTATTAAATATTAATATTTCTAGGTATAAGTCATATTGGCCACATGAAGCTCTCCATCTTCAATAAGTGAATTCCACTTTAAATGATCAATAAATCATTAAAATAATATAATTTTGATTCTTGGAAGGTTCATCTGTCCTTTTATTCGTGCACCTGTTTTGTAAATTTTGACTATTTCAGGGGTATGTTCGTTAATTTACATAAACAACAAAAGGGATATATTTCCTTTGTAGAGATAGATTGGTGGCTTGATTACTTCTTAAGCTTAATGTTTTGATGTATGAACAATGAATGAACTTCCCTCCGTTCATAGTTTATCTTATATCTTAAATGTCAATGAAGATGACGTGTATGTGCTACCAAATCAAATCCCTCCATCCTATATGGGTCCCACCACTTGAAAACGAAAATGGGAAAATTTATGTACTACCCCAGAAGTACATCATAATTTTAGATCCTCCCACCTGTTTTATGGAATTTCAATTATAAAAAAAGAAGAAAAAAAATGTTTTAATATTTCCCTGTTTTTTATAACTTCACAAATCCTGGCTTATGAAATTTAATTAAAAAAAACTAGTAAAAATCAGGAAGTATAATTGATTCATGTTTTGCGTAATTGAAATAATTTGCATTTTTTTTTAGAGATATTGGACGTGTATATATGGATAGGGTGTACATTCATGCCGCGTGTGCAGATTCGACACAAATTTTTCCATGCAAACTGTGTCGCGTCTAATTTTTGGGGCTCGGGCCCAATACGATATGGGGCACAATTATTATCTTGTCAGGTCATGCTGTGCAAGGCGAGGCTTCATATTTTGCTTATAAATTGGACAAAATTTGAATTGTGTTTTTGTTGGGTCGTATTTGGGTTGTATCGTGCCCAGGCACGCATAGCCCAGCCTGGACGTACATCCCTATATATAAATGTCATAATATTCAAATAATTTTTAAGGCTAAAGGTATTTTGATCTGCCTTAATAGCTTTATTTGCAGGCAAGGCTATCATTTTTGTCACATGAAAGAATGGTTTGGTCAGTCAGTCTCCGATTGTCCATTTGATAGGAGACCCACTAGATTAGACATTTGAACGATATTCTAACGTACGCAAGCTCTAATAGTACGTGTGTAATAAGTTATTGTATCACGTATATCAACAATCATCTAATATTTTTTAATGTTTCTTAAGTTCTATACAAAGAAAGGCTACTTAATATATGATCAGGGATTGGTTTATAGTAGGGGTGCAACTTGGTTTGGTTAAAATCAAAACCGAACCGATCCAAACCGATTTAAAAAGATAAATATCGACCGTGCCTGAAATTATGTACATAGCATCCTTTTATACAATTTTTCTCACCAAACATAAGTTTTAACCAATGGCTTTGATTCAAAGACCTTTTTAACAAAGCCAATTTGTAGGATCTGGTTCACCCATGATGGACCCCAATCAGGTATGGATTTGTGGTTGAAATGCTAAGATTTGAGTATTCAAACACTAATCAACTATTAGAGTTCTTCTTACCACCAAAAAAAAAAAAAAGTTATAGAGTTCTTCATAATTTAATTTGAAAGAAGGAACCCATAAGGTAATCCAAAATCTAGTCTTAAATCATCAATAATTAAGCGATGGTTTAGCTCACTTTATCTTGTAATGGTCTATTGAGATTTTAGCTATAAATATTGAATAATTTATGATCTGTTCCAGGTAGAATATTACTGCTTGCCCATGTTAATTGATGTAGTCTTTCAAGTAAATTTATCATTTACCAAGCCATAATTCTTAATATTAATTGAATAAAAATTGTTCAATTCATTTATTAACATAATCCACCTAATTCAGGATAAATTATACTTTGACCTCATGAGGTTTTCTGACAATTGAAGTTAGTCCTCCTGAGATTTTCGAAACTACAATGACACCCTTCTTCAAAAACCTCAAAGGGGTCGATTAACGACATTGAGTTAGTGACTGATATATCTCTTATAAATAATTGTATGACTTTTAGAAAAAATAGATAAACCTTATGTCTAAAATACCGTAGGAAGCGATTCTCTATTTTCATTTTCACGGATCCGTCTAAACATGACGGTGAATGATGATCTTGTTAGTAAGCACTCCGCCATTCTTCATCAATCGTTTGATGTGCTTTTCTCTTTTCCTCTTTGATGAATGATTCAAGTGTGACGTTGAAGCGTGATGACAATCTTGGATTTCAAATATATTTGTAGCTAAGCCCTTTAACTGGGCTTGCAAGAGCGGGATGAGACGAACCAAGATCACCGTCACGTTTAGACGGATCCGTGAAGATGAAAATGGAGAATCATTTTTAACGGTAGGTAACGGTAATAAAAATAATAAAGATTGTGAAGTGAGACCCCTCTTTAGTCGAGAGGCTAAAAGGAATATTTTAGACCTAAGGTTTATCCACTTTATCTAAAAGTCATTCAATTCTTTATAAGGGGTATATCCTAAGTCACCAGAACGTTGAGTAGGTGTAGAAACGAGAGCATCAAACTTGAAAATAACTTGTGGTCCAGAATGCCTATAAAGCATCTGTATATATATATATATATATATACAAACTATAATTCATCTATAAAAACATTTCAATTTCTATCCTTATGCTCAACCACATGTACAAAAAAAGGACATTATACAAAAAATTTCTCGATTTAACCTTTTATTAACCTAATTTACCTTATTTTCAAAATAAAACTCATCTATTTTTATATTTTCATAAATCCCTCAAAATTTTACAAGAACCCAACCTCTTTTTAAGCTTTTAATCCAATCCGCGAATTCAAAAGTCAAAATCCGCGGATTTGAATAATCAAAGTCGGGGATTGGAGATGTTTCTGCACTCAAAACGCGAATCCGCGCTTTGAGCGCTATGACATCCCCTTGGCATACGGATTGTGTGACTTAGGGTATATCAATCATGTAACGACCCACTCCACCCGACACAATATTGTCCGCTTTTGGCTCACCCGAATCAGACTTCCCAGGGGGTCAGTCATCCTGGTACTACTCCCGCCCAAGCACGCTTAACTGCGGAGTTCTGATTGGGTTCACGGCCATCGCGGCTTTAAAA
>JAUPMG010000014.1:19248029-19261435 GCA_031762675.1 Pachysandra terminalis
GGTGGCATTTTAACAAACACCAATCATTCATTTCTCTAGATCAAGTAACAAATAAGAAAACATTACAAATTTTCATATTTGTTCTTGCAAATTTGACGTGCTAACCGGATTGCAAAGAGATAAGGGGAGTAGAGATCGACCGAGCGAGAAGGTATAAATAGAAGGACAGAAGAACAAATACAAGAATGAACCTCAAGGAGAGTATTTATCAAAATAAAGAGAAAAATGAGAGAAAAAATCGTTTCTGAGAAGAGAAGAGAGAAGAACGAGAAAGAGGAAAGAGTGCGATTTTAAAACTTAAAAAAAAAATTTGAAATGTGAAACTTTTTTTGTTATCATTAAATTCCTTTTTTTATATTTGACACCATTAAGTTATATTTGAAAGAGAGGAGAAGAGAGAAGAAATCGCTTGTGTAAGTGGCAGCAATCCAACGTCGCCGTATGAATCGCTATTAAGACCTTCACTGTAGAGGATGCGAAGTAGCCTAACGATTAAGTGTCATATTTTTGTCGTTATCTATTCCTTAAAACCAATAATAATTTGAAAAATTCCCGTCACAGAAACGAGTGGGAAAGATCTCCTTTCCTACGTCGGAGGGAGGGAGAGAGAAAGAGCGAGCGAAAGTGCGAAACCCTTGATTCTTCTCTCTTTCTCTCTATCTTCTTATACTAGCCGTTATTCTTTTTGCAATCTCTGAAACCCTAGGTTTTACTAACGAAAGAGCCAGCCTTTTCACCTGGTTAGAAACCCTAGTTCCTGTTTTTTTTTTTTTTTCTCTTCGTTGATCGATGATGAGTACCCAAACTGCTCCTCTTCCTCCAAGGAGAAACAATCTGAATCCGAGACGTGGTCCATCAACAGTGAAGAAATCGGCTCCAGTTGAGAACGGGGGCAGTAATGGAAGCCTTGCGAAGCCCTCGTCTCCTCACCAATCGTACGTTCCAGACTCAGAAAGCTCTATTTTTTGGATCTAATCTTTGTTTCCATGATCATTTGTTTGATTACTGTGTTTGATTTGGTTTCGTCATTGGAAACATCAGCTCTGCTGGTGGAGAGAGGACAGTGAAGAAGTTGCGATTGTCTAAAGCGCTTACCATTCCTGAAGGAACCATCGTTTCTGATGCCTGTCGGCGAATGGCAGCTCGCCGTGTCGATGCTGTTCTGCTAACTGATGCGAATGCATTGCTTTCTGGAATTGTTACGGATAAGGTTTGGAGGACATTTTAGATTTTTGGTCTGCGTTTGTAGGGTTTTGTTCTTTCTTCATAATCTTGTTATACTTTATGTTTTGTGTTCAGGATATTGCAACTAGAGTCATAGCAGAGGGGTTAAGGCCGGAGCAGACTATGGTTTCGAAAGTCATGACGAGGAATCCAGTGTTTGTTACTTCTGATTCGTTGGCCATTGAAGCTCTTCAAAAGATGGTCCAGGGTTAGTTATTTATGTATTTAATTTCTGCTGTTGCAGTAGTCAATTCAATACGGATATACGTTTTTGATTACATGCTCGAGAATGCATGAAGAGGTGGCTTATTACATGTGCTTACAAGTGGAATGTAGTGTTTTAATGAATATAAATGAGATTATGGGGTTTGTAGAGGATGTTTTCACGTCCCAAAACCCATGGCATAGATTCCAGTGAGTGCAACACGAATTTCCGAGGTGCGACCATCAGACCCAACACACGAGTCTGGTCGATCGTATTGTATTATCAACTAATAACAATTCATTAACAATATAAAATTGGATGAAAATGCGGAAGCTGAAATCTCCTTCTAAAACAAGTGATTAAGAACTATCAAATTAATCCCAATGAGTACATATGAATATGATATGACCCATTAAAAGTAGGTTCACATTTTTATAATAAACCAAAGCATAAACCTGAATTAATAAATCTGAAATTGCATACCAAAATATCTAAAACAATTGAGTCTAAGCATAAATCAATCCGGTCCATTTAGAAAGCAAGAAATCCAAAAGCAGCAGCAATTCATCCAATGTTAGTTCAGCTCAACGTTGTTAACCTAAAAATGTTTCTCTATAAAGCGTGAGCTATACTTAGCTGGTAAATAGGAGTCTCTTGAAATCCGTACATACTTAACCAAAACCGTGGCAATACAACACACAAACATTCATACAATAATCATGTCAGATAACAATTCAAAGGCATAAATACACAATAAGGTGGTGATATGCTAATCAAGGATTAGTTCAAGGGCACCTAATGATGATTAAGAAACATTCAATCATCATTCACATAAATATGGAGAGCATGTTATACAACCATAAAATGATAAGATGATAACACAACAATAATATCACAAAGAGAAAATGAGAAATGTGAGGATGATGGGGTTACGGTGATGCAATCATTCACATGGGTCATATAAGGGATGAAATGCAAGGAATGCAACACATCAAACCTATTACTAATGCATGAACTGTACTCAGGCTTGTGTTAAGGTTGCCTCCATTAAACCCGAACCACTCATATTTAAATTCAGGGAATAAAATCCTAGGCGGAATCAAGCCCTTGAGGTGCCATCTCAAATGGAGACCCCAAACACATTTTTCTTTAGGCTCACTTAACACTCCCCATCCTACATTTATGATATGAATGCAAGAGAACATCAATAATAAATCCGAATCAAATCATTACTTCTTTGTTGGTAACCATTCTCATGCATCTCTCATGCAAGTGGGAACACACCAAGGACATCTCTTTTTTCCTTCCATAATTTCCAAGATAACCGTTCATTTACATTGGCCAACCTCCATATACACATCATCACATCACAACCTTTCAAAGAATAAGTCTATTATCATGTACAGCTGATATCATGTAAAAGATGAGGTTGTTTTGGCGGGAATTCCGTTGGTGGGGTTTGGTACGTTGAAGAACGTGCTCCAGGATTCCAAGGAGATACTGTCTGAGGCTTTCAGTCCAATCGAACACAAATTTAATGGACATTGGGCAAGGGTTTCTAAGTCTTTTAAGTCTACAGGTTTTGATGTAACAGAAGCTACAGGAAAGGCTTTCTCAAATCATTTGGGGAAGGGAAATGTTTTGATTCACAAAGTGTATTCCAGAAAGAGTCCTTTGAAAGATGGAGGAACTAGTAGTGGCCTACCAGAAAAGCAAGGAAGAGTTATGGGCAGTGGTTGGCAAAGATGCCGGTGTGGTGGGGGGTCAGATGCTGAATCCAAGTTAGGTTATGTTTGTGGGTGTCAGAATTCGAATTCCATGCAGGCCATTGACTCTTGTTTTGACTTTTTGGGAGCTGAGTGCCACTTCCAGTCTTCTGTTAGTCCTTATTGGTTCGGCCCTTGTCCTGTTTCTTTGGGCAAGTCGCAAGGTTCTTTTCGGAAGACAAAATCCTTAAATATTTCATTTTATTCTGTTCATGCTAATGATTGTCTTGCTGTTCAGAGCTATTCAGCCGTGGTTGAGCCTAAAAATGCAGTCAGGCAAGGAAAGTCACATGTTCCGAGCCATTTTATTACCCATTTTCAGTAGGATAGGGAGGGGGTGGGGGTGGAGCTTCGGATTTAGCGGTGGTGGGTGCTAGTTGGGGGGATTTATCTCCTCATCATTCCTTGGAGGGTGAGATCGTGTTGTTAGGTGGTGACTTGGTGGCCGATAGTTAAGAGGAGAGAGAGGAGGGGGAGTGGGTCAGGAAGGTCAGTTTCATGTCTGATGTCTTGGGCCAAGTCCGGAATGGTGAAGGTAAGGTGATGTCAATTTAGGAGGCTTTAAAGGCCTTTAATGATAGTCAGGAGGGTGAAGTAGAAGTTGTTCAATGAAGATAATTAGTTGGAACATTAGAGGTTTAGGTAAGACAGAGAAGAAAAGGGCGGTTAATAATTTGTGTTTGAGTCATTGTTCTAAATATCGTATTGTATCGACCATTGCATATCGATCAGGTCGATACGATATGATACTACAAGATACGATAAGTCAAAAAAAAAAACAAAGTATTGCGCGATACGGTCAATTTATCGACCGTATCGCGTGATACGAGTCGATAATTTGACTTTTTCAACAGTATCGATCGATACTGTTGATAGAGTCCAAAAAAAACACAGACAAATGCATATCTAAACCACTTATATAAGATATCATTTGATTTGATACATTGGCAATCTACCAAATGCACATAGATTATCCACTTAAGAACGTTTTTTTTATATTAATTTATAGGTGATTTAAATATGTATTTAAAATATATATATGCACATATTTAAGTTACACATTCATATTTATAAATATTATAAATTTATATTATTATACGTGCAAATATATAAACATTTCATATAATAATATTTTATAGATATAAATACCTTAATATTATATATATAAATTGTTTAATTCATTTTACATATGAAAGTTATTCACTTTCCATGCACCAGCGCATGAAATGGTTGGCTTCTAAGTTAATATATGTAGTATGTGTATCATATCAAAAACATGTTAATTTATCATAATTTGACCTTATCTTTGCATAAAAATAGGTATTGTTTTATGTATCCACCGTTTTTTTTGCGTATCCACCGTTTCCATGATTTTTACAGGATATCTGTGCGTATTTGTGTCGATACTCAATACTCGATACATATCCGTTTTCGGGCCGGCTAATACAGTACCTCGATACGATATTTTAAACCATGGTTTGAGTGCTAGACCAGATATCTTAGTTTTACTTGAAACCAAAAAGGAAGTGATAAACCCTATGTGGGTTAGGCGTTTGTGGGGTGATAGAAATCGTAGGTGGGAGTTTCTTCCTTTGCGTGGTGGGGCTTCGGTTGGTATTCTAGTGGTGTGGGATATGGATTCGGTTATTGGAGAGGAGGTGACTTGGAGGTGTTTTAGTTTGTCTATCCAGTTTAAGAGCAGGTTTGATGTTTTGTGTGGGCTCTTACTGCTGTTGGAAATTAGGAATCTTAGAGAACAATTTGGAGAGGCTTGGTGTTTGATTGGAGATTTTAATGTGTATCGAAATCTTAGTGAAAAGAGTTGTGGTGTGGTTAGAGTTACTAGAAGTATGAGGAAGTTTTCATTGATGATTGGGAAGTGCAACTTGGTGGATTATCCGTTGAATGGGGGTAAGTTTACGTGGTCGAATGGTCAAAGTCCACCAGTGTCTTGTAGGTTGGATATATATTTGGCTTCTTTAGAGTGGGATGAGCATTTCCCGAGCTCCAATCAGTGGCTCCTTGTTAGAACCATGTCGGATCATTGGCATATTCATATTAGTACAAACTCCAGACAGAGGGGCCCATCTCCCTTTAGGTTTGAGATTACGTGGTTGTCACACTCTAATTTTGAGGAATTGATCAAGCTTTGTTGGGAAGAGTGTATTGATGCAAATCATGGGTGGGTTGGGTTCAAATTCATGAGTAGCTTGAGAGGTCTGAGAGGTAAGATTAAGGTTTGGAATAAGGAGGTTTTTGGTGATGTTGGGACTAGAAAAAATAGGTTAATTGGGAGGTTGGTGGAGGTCGATCAAGGGGAAGGGATTAAACCTTCGAGTCCAGAAGAAATGGAGGAGAGGAAGACGGTCAAGGTGGAGTTAGATGGTGTTTTAAACATGGAGGAGATCAGTTGGTGGCAAAAATCTTGTGTGAAATGGTTGAAGGAAAATGATGGGAATACAAGTTTTTTTTCACAAGATGGCCAATGGGAGGAGGAGAATGAATGAATTGGTGAGATTGAAATTTGGTGATGAGTGGGTGGAGTCAGAGGGGGACATAATATGTGCTTTATCAGATTATTACTCAAATCTGTATAAGTCGGAAAAATTGTTTGACTTGCAGCTGAAAAATAGGAGTGAAGGGGGTTTGGATGAGGAGAAGAGGCTGTGGTTGGGTGGGGATTTTGAGGAGGAGATTAAGAAAGCTGTCTGGGAATGGACGAGGGATAAGGCACCGGGACCGGATGGTTTTACGATTTTCTTTTTTCAGAATAATTGGGAGGTGGTGAAGGATGATCTAAAGAGAGTGTTTAGTGAGTTCTTTGTGAGCGAGATTGTCCATAGAACTACAAATGCAACGTTCTTGGTCCTCATTCCTAAAAAGCCTGGGGCTGAAGAGATTATGGACTTTAGGCTAATTAGTTTGACCACTAGTTTATATAAAATCATTGCCAAGTTTCTATTGATTAGGTTGAGATTGGTGATTACTCCTTTGGTTTCACAGCAACAGAGAGCGTTTATTAAGGGGAGACAGATTTTTGATAGTATTCTGGTGGCTACATAGTGTGTGGAGAGATTTAGCGAGAGGAACCCTGGGTTGGTCATCAAGTTTTAAGTTAGAGTTGGAAAAGCATATGATCGAGTGGAATGAGATTTCTTAGATCAAATCATGGAGTGGAAAGGGTTTGGGTTGCGTTGATAGGAGGTGGATTGTCAGTTGTCTTAGGAACGTGTGCTTCTCCTTTCTGATAAATGGGTCGGTTCATGGTTTTATTCCGTCTTCCAGAGGTTTTAGACAAGGAGATCCTCTTTCTCCTTTCCTTCTTACTCTGGTAGGGGATGTCTTGAGTTGGTTTTTGGGTAAGGCGGAGCAGAGGGGTGTGCTTAGGGGTTGTCGAGTTGGGAGGGATGAGGTCGAGATCTCTCACCTTCAGTTTGCGGATGGCACGATTATATTTGTCGAGGCGGAGGCTGGTTAGGTTAGGTGGGTGAAGAGTGTTTTCAGAGTTTTCGAGATGGTGTTTGGGATGACGATGAATTTGGATAGTACTATGATGGCAGGGATTCATGTCAGGGAGGACGTTTTGGCTGATTGTGTTGTGGCTTTTGGGTGTAGGGAGGGGGAGTGGCCTTTTTCTTACTCGGGATTGCCCTTAGGGGGTAACCCCCAGTCGTTGGCGTTTTGGGATCCAATCATTGAGAGGATTGAGAAACAGTTGTCTGGGTGGAAACATAATTATTTGTCTTTGGGTGGCAGAATTACCCCCATTCAAACTGCTTTGGCTAACTTTTCTGTGTATTACATGTCGATTTTTCGGATGCCTAGGGTGATGGCTTCTCACATCGAGAAGATCCAGCGTAAGTTTTTATGGGAGGGCAATGGGAAGAGTAAGGATCATCTGGTGAAGTGGGAGGTCGTGTGTAAGGCTAAGGAGTGTGGTGGGTTGAATTTGGGTAATATAGTGGATCTTAACTCAGCTCTTTTAGCGAAATGGCTTTGGCGGTTTAACGATGAGCGGGATAATCTGTGGTGCAAGGTGATTGTTAGCAAGTAAGAATTCAAACAAATGATAGGAAAGCTGTCTTCTTTTGGCTTGATTTGTGGATTTGGGAGGTGCCTCTTTATCTTCGCTTTCCTAGGATCTTTAGAGTGGTTCAGTCTCAGTCAGCCTTGGTGTGTGAGGTACTTTAGTAGTCAGGATCTGGTCTTGTGTGAAATCTTCCTCTTCGGAGGGATACCAGAGAGGATGAGATAGGGGGGTTGGCGTCTCTATTTGAGGCTGTTAGGGATTTTTTTATTTGTTTGGAGTGGCCGGATCGGAGGATTTGGACTCTTGGTCCTAGAGGTGTTTTTCGTGTTGGTCCTTTTTTAACCAGTTTAGATCTAGCAGGCTTTAGCCTCGTATCTCTTTTCCTGCCTAGTTTGTGTGGTTTGCTCCCGTTCCACCTAGAGTTAGGGCATTTATTTGGTCTGCATTGCTTTATCGGATTAACATGGCGGACATGATCCAAAGGAGGAGATATATAACCTTATCACCACATATGTGCTTCCTTTGTTGAGAGGAGGAAACTCTTGACCATCGGTTTATTCACTGTTCATTGGTGGGTCAGATTTGGAGCTTCTTTTTGAGTATCATTGGGAAGGTTTGGGTGATGCCGTTGGGTATTTGTCAGTTGGTAGTACAATGGAGGTTTCCGAGCTTGCCAGAGAGGGGTCGTACTATTTATCGACTGGTTTTGCAGGCTACATTATGGCATGTTTGGAGGGAGCGCAATCTGCTGATTTTCCGTGACACTTCATTTTCGGTATCGAGTGTGATTGAGGGGATTATGGTGTCAGTGGCCTCTTGGGCATCGGTGAGGGGGCAATTTGTTGGTTTAGCAGTTGCGGATATTATGAGAGAGTGGTATAGGATCTCAATGAGTGACATATGTTCTTCGTTTGTGCACTCTGTTTGGTTTCCTCTGGATGTTGGGGGGTAAAGCTTAATATTGACAGCTTCTCCCAGGATCAGCCGGGTCACTCTGAGATCAATGGTATTTTTAGAGGCAGTTAAGGAGCTTTTCTATTTGTGTATTCTGGCCTTGTGGGTGGTGTTGAGCCATTGAGGGCCCTGTTGGTGGCGTTAACCCGGTCATGCTAGAGTACAGGGTTTTCAGGTTTTGGTTGTGGAGAGTTCCTTGTCATCTATCATCGATTGGATGGGGAGACTTGAGCAACCTACGTGGAGGTTTACATATCTGCTTCGTCTAGCTTGATCCTTGTGCAGGGGCTGGAACATCTTGTTCCAATTCGTGTCTCGAGGGGCCAATCAGGTGTCTGAGATTCTGGCTAGGAGGGGGTTTGGGGAGGACTGTTTTGTTCGAAGGGGTTCCATCTCTTTTGATGTTGCAGGAAGGGGTGTGAGCTTAGTTGTGGGAGGGGTATATCTTTGGGGACTTGGAGAGAGTTGTGATTGTTTCTGTTCTTTTTCTTGCTTTTTCCTCTCCTTTGCTTGAGATTTATTTTAAGCCTTGGTGTTTGTATCCCCGTTCTTTATCTTTTTATATATATAATTCACCATTTATAAAAGAAAAAGTAAATATCATCACTACAAGCATTTATACATTTTTCAAGTAACAACCACCACTTGAACTGAACAATATAGGTAATCCAACATAATATAAAAAACATAATACAAAAGCTGTTCTCATTCATCCATCACACATTATTACTATGCAATATGTTGAAATATAGCTTAAATATTAATAAAAAGGTGTCAAGGGTATATATGTAAATTCAAAGTGTTAGTGTTAGTTATTATATAAAATAAGAGGTGCTGACCACATCAAATTAACACCTCTCTACTTTTTTATTCATCCTTTTCTTTCTATTTCATTCGTTCTTCTCTTCTTCTATTTGTTTCTCTCTTTTTTTTTTTTTTTGATAATTCATGAAAATATAAATAGATAAAGAGAAAAAGAGAAGAGTACAATAACCATTGTTTTAGAAGGACGCTAAAACAAATGGGACAAAAACAACAAGAAAGAAAGAACAAAAAGCAAAAACCTCATGGGCAACAAAACAAAAACCTCTCAAGCAGCCCCACACATCCAAAGGCCACAAAAACAAAGCCGAAAAAATCTAATGTCGATCCTATGCGCACATAACATCCTTATCAACTCAAGGAAATCGACTGCCACTCCGACATGATATCTGAAACTGAAAATCCAACAAACTGCCCCCTGACAGTTTGTTTCTCTTTCACATCTAGGGTTTGCACTCTTACATGGTATCAGAGCATGATCCTCTTTAGGAAGATGAAGCCCTATTCTTTTTTTTCCCTCTCTTTCTCCCCTTTCTTTTCAGTTCTTTTCCTTCAAACGATCTGATTAGATATTCAGTCCTTTCTTTGGTCGTTTAGTGCAGCAACCACATTGGTTTGCTGTTGTCGAGGTGTATATTTTGTGAATATGCATTGATCAAATGTGGGTTGTGGAGCCTAAGATGCAGATTTCGTGGATATATGTTGTTGCTGTCTAGCCTGAGTTGCTATTCTCATGGAATATGATTATTTGTTTGCATAAAAGAAGTTTCTTGTCAACTGCTGTTAGTGTGTGGCTGTTCGTGAACTGATGTTGGTAATATGAGGGTGTTATTGAAGCTCTATTAAGGCCAGAGCATCCATGAAATTTTGTTCGTGGTAGATTGTGACTAGTGGAAAATCATTGGAGAAGATTAAAAAAGAAGAGGCCCGAATCCCGCTCGCAACAAAATTTGAAGTAATTTTGGTAAGGAATTGCACTTTTTTGACTTTTGTTGGCATCAAGGGTTAATTGCTGTTTGGATCAGCATTATGGCCACTCAAGAAGATTCAAAAAGTATTGTGCTGGGTACTCATGATAGTGTTGGAATGCAAATTACAACAATTAAGTTGAATGGTTCTAATTTCTCTATGTCCTTGCTTTGGGGAACCAAGATCCCCCAAAAAGTCAAAGCTTTTGCATGGTCTACCCTTTCTTACAGAATCAATACTGCAGAATTAATGCAAAGGAGGAGGCCATTCATGGCTTTTTCTCTCCAGATTTTCCATTTGTGTATGAGTTGTGGGGAAACCGTGGATCATTTATTCATGAGATGCAGGTAGGCGAATCAGATTTGTGGATTCTTTCTTAGTCTAGTTGGAGTAGACTGGGTGGCCCCCTACTCAATCCGGGATATGCTTGACCAGTGGTGGTTTCCATTCATTGGGAAGCGGGGTCAAATCTTGTACAGATTTGTATTCTTTGCTATCTTGTCGGGTATTTGGGGTGAGAGAAATAGTTGAATCTTTGAAGACAAAGAAAAGAGCACGGGGAAGCTTATTGATTCTATCATGAGTATGGTGTCGGCTTGGGCATCTATTCTCCCGGAATTCAAAGAATTGTCGTGGTCAGACATCACGAGATGTTGGGAACTATGAGTGTTCTTGTAACTATGGATGCTGATGTGTTTATGTTTGTTTGCTTGCGAGGATGTTCTTGAATTTCTAGAGTATTTAGGCTGTCTTTAGTGGTGGAGATTATCTCCCCATTGTAATCAGTTTTCTTTTATGTTCTCTTCTCTGGTCTTCCCCTCTTGGGGAACCCTCTTCTTTCTTTCTTTTATTGCTGCTGTACTTTTCTCTACTTCCTCGGCAATAAAACTTTTCGTTATTGATCAAAAAAAAAATTATCTGCTATGGGCTCAATTTGTAAAAGTTTTTATTGGTGCCAAAGGACAACTGAAGCACTTAACATCACGACCTCTGGATAGGATAGCAAAGGATTATGATGAATGGTGGAAAGAGAATTTTCTAATCATGACTTGGTTGTGGAACAGTATGGAGCCAACTATTTGTGCTAACATGATGTTCTTAGATACAGCTAAGGATGTGTGGGAAGTTGTACGAGAATTGTATTCACAAGATAAGAACATTTCAAGAGTTTACTAGTTGTATGAGAATTATAGTATTCTTAAAGGTATGTGGGAGGAGTTGAACATTTATCAACCCTTAACCAATGATTTGGAATCATAAGGGAAGTAAAGAGAAGAGTTTCAAGTTGTAAAGTTTCTATCTAGTATGAGCTTTGAGTATCAATCAATAAGAGGGCAGATTTTGTCTAGTGACACCTTACCTTGAATAATGTTTACGCTCGGCTTCAACGTGCAACTGTACCATCTCAATCCTTTTCCTTTGCCGCCTCATCTACAAAAGAAAATTCTGCTTAAGCCTCCTCCACAAACCGTGGTCATGGAGGTGGAGGAAGAGGCTGTGATAGAGATTCATGGGGAGGAAGAGGTAGAGGCCGTGGGAATATTAAGTGTGATCACTTTGGGAGGCTCAATCACACTTTATATAGGTGTTGGAATAAGTTTGGCAAATCAACACGGGCTAATCAAGCTTCAACTACTTCTGATTCTAGAAATATGCAACCTCCTTTGGTTGATGCTCAGTTGCAGCCTCCTAATACTAGTACTGATTCAGTAGTCTTGTCTTGTGATGAGTACAATAAGCTGGTAAAGAACATACAGCCTTCTTCTACTGCTACTGCTACACTTGCTCATTCAGGTAGTCCTGCATTCTTTACCTCCAAGCTGGTAAAGAACAACTGCTACTTACCGTTTAACATGACCAACTAAGGGGATTCAAGTTTCAAAATATAGCCTGAATCTCAAATCAGTAGCATCGATTCCACCCATTGTATTTTGTGGGGCTTCAACAATTTGTTTTATTAACCAACAGGCAACAGAATACATTATTCTTTATGGTTACAGTCATAATCTAGATTACATGAATTCATGTATAAGTGCTGGGTGTGGGTATGTGTCCAAGTATCAAATCCATCCCCATATCTTAGGAAATACGGACTCAGCTAGAAAGGTACAGTTGTAAGTGTAAGTACCTACATCCATCAAAAAAATAAAAAACAGTTCTCACATAAAGAAACTAATTTTGGATGCTTACATTATTGAAATATGAGAAATATAAGTCCAAACATGTAATAAAGTACTAGAGTCCTTTTTTTTGGGAAATTATAATAGTGTACTAGAGTCATACATTAGAATACTAGTTTTAACCATTTTTAATTACCCTTTAATGTTGGGGGGGGTGTCCAAGGGTACATACTTAATCCAGAAAGAACCCAAATTAAAAGACGTGTACATGAATGAGGCACTGGGCATATATTTCTATACCCAAAACCCGTCATGTCATTTTGGACACAGATAAAGTGAGGATCCAAGTATCATTAGTCATCTTATCTGTCCACTTTAATGCCTTCCCCCTACCTCGTGAATGCCACAACTAGAGTTATCGCCATAACTAGAGTTATCACCGATGTAAAAGGTCATAAGGTCACTGATTCAGTTGATTGTTCATTGTGAGTCCTAACTACTCATTTATAAAATTGTATTACTACAGTCTACAGGAAGCTTGAAAACTAAATTAGAAAGAAAAATAGAACAATAACAAAAGGAGCATACCATCCTTTCTCTCTGTTTCTTTTTCTCAGCTTTGACTGTAAACATGTCAAGTGGTTGGCCTTGAGTCACATCTCGCTCTATCTTCTTTCTCCACACAAACCTGCAACCCCATGCAAAGTCGATTTAGAAAGAGAAAAACAATAAAGTACCTAGTTTCTGTTAGCTCATCAAGTCAACTCCATCACATCAGTAGATTTGAACCTGCAGGACACATTCTGCTAAATAACATGAAATAAAGAAACTTCCTACTTCAGATTTACATTTTAGAAAAAAAAAGGAAAAAAATGCAGATAAAAAGCAATAGATAATAGCAAATCGAATATATAATGTGATGAAGTATGGACTACTAAATTACTAATATGGTATAACCATAGGAGAAACTCACAGAATGTTCATCTTGCTCGTCTTGATGAGGATTGAATAGCTGAATACCTCCAGAACAATATTATATCGATCCACACGGGTGATTGCGTTGAGTCAAAATCCGTCCCAAGAGATTTTTTATCGTGCAAGTAGACTTCATCTACTCCTAAATCTATGCACAAGCTATCTCCACAGCACAGCAATGGTTTTCACAGAGTATATGCTTGTAACACAGGCTTTCTTGTAGCTCTGATTAGAGTAATATCAAATGACCATCCAAATCTGTTTGATAGGATGGAGTAACTAGTATCATATCCTTCACATATATCCTTCTAAATATTTATATATATATATATATATATATA
>JAUPMG010000014.1:19292947-19312969 GCA_031762675.1 Pachysandra terminalis
TATAAAAGTTTAGGAGTAAAATAGGTATTTTAAAAATATTACTAAAGTTGTGAAATAGCTTAACGCATAAGAGCTTGTGAGAAACTATTCTCAGCAGGTTTTCCTTATGGGTAGCCTTCCTCCAGTGCTTATGGGTAAGCACTTACCCATAAGTGCTACCAAATACATATTTAACACGTATAAACTACAATAAGTACTTATAGAAGCCAGACCAAACGCAGCCTTAGACTCGGATGATCTTTTTTTTTTATCTAACACATGATATGTCATGTCATTATTTAAAACCGGTCCAATCCGATTTGAATCAAGGATATGAATACCAAGTAATATACAACTTTTACTTAAATTCATCATCCTGTTGTTGTAGTTTACTGGTGAGAGTTCAATGTTATGGCTGTGGAGACACGGGTTTGAATCCCAACCCCACTAATAAAAAAAACCCAACGGACATCATGGGTGGGTTTGGATTTGGCAAATGTTACTATAGGCAGGTTTCGGCAAACATTAATAAGCCTGAAGCTCATATCGGACCGGACTTGGACCAACATAATTGTACTTATATTTAGATTATGACCCGGACGGATCTAAATTCACGGTTCAACTGACTGGTTTAAAACTACTACACCGATTTTATAGCTAAGACGGTTATGGGATGCATGGTTTCAAGGATCGGGTGATACTGGTCTGGACCAGACCGGATTATACCAGTCCGGTTCTAACCCGTGAAACAAAGGAAGTATCGCTAGGTCCTGGACCGGCGGTCTGGTACTATCAGTCCGTCGGTCCGGCAATAGATACAATCGGTCCGGTAGTTCAGCGACCGGTCCCGCCGGTCCGACTACCGATTCAGCCGGTCTGAAACTGGTCCTCGCTGGTCCGGCGTCGGTCTGAAAGTTTTTTCAAATTTTCTTTTTTGTTTTCTGTACCGGATCCAGACTGGCCGGTACCAATCTGGACCGGAGGTCTGGATCGGAACCGGACTTCAGTCCGGTGACTGGATCCGGTCTTTAAAACCTTGATGGGATGTGTTTGAAACCTGCTTTTTTCTCCTGTTCAACTTGGTAGTCCGGTCTGATTTTGAAAGCAATGATAATTAATAAATTATTTAACAAACATTACGGTTCCTGATAGACCCGATTCTTAATCGGGCCATCGTTTATAGAACAAAATCTCAATAATATTGCACCGGGTCACAAAACCGAACCTTGGTAGATGAGGTTGGCTCTGTTGAGGTTGTCAGTACCAATTAAAACCCCAACTTACACTTGATGAAAGCTATTTCATGGGTTCCCCTGTCATATAAAAGCTCCGAACTGTACATATCATCCATTCCACGTGGCAAATAAAAATCCATGTTTCATTAGAAAACCAAACTTGGTGATGCAAACAAGATAGCTTTTGCCAACACTAATGCCTACACAATAGGGGTGTCGGGTTTGAGCGGGTTCGGGTAAGACTCACTCCCAATATAACATTCTTATGTGTATCCAGTCCGACCCGGCCCGGTCCAACATTTGGGCTCAAAGGTGTAAGCCTGAGCCCAATATATTTAAAATGCTTCAAGTTTGAGCACGGTTCAGTCCGGCCCTACAAATTCAAATGTTTTACTTTTCAAAATTAAAAACTATAAAATACGAATATATTTTATAAATACCTATAATAAAGAAAACAAAAACTATGCACTCATTGGATAAGTTGCTCACATTGAGCAACTTATCCACAGCAACAATAAATTGCTTATTTGAAGAAAATAACGTTTGATAAATACATTTATTTAAGTGCTTATGAAAGTTTAGGGGTAAAATAGGTATTATAAAAATATCATAAAAGTTTAGAAATAATATATTTTTTAAGTGCTTGTGAAAGTTCAGGGGTAAAATAGGAATTTTAAAAATATATAACTAAAATTATGAAATAGCATAACGCATAAGAGCTTGGGAGAAGGTGCTATCAATAGCTTCTCCTTATGGATAGCCTTCCTCTAGTGCTTATGGGTAAGCATTTACCCAGAAGCACTACCAAACACATATTTAATTTTAAAAAGTGTTTGTATAAGCTATAAGCTCCAATAAGTACTTCTAAAAGCCGAGCCAAACGCAGTCTAAAATTTTTGAGATTTATGATATATGACATCTATAAAATAGAACTGCATAATGAAAGTAAAAGACACTTGTATCCATAATATAATATTTATACGTATGCAATATAAAAATAATAATAATTAAATGTACTACATAGATCAAACCGGGCCGGATCAACATCAACTCAAGTTCGCCCTAAAACTTGATTGGCCCTTAAATTTCAGTCCGGGCCCACAGACTAATTACTCTTGCCAAAACTCGCCCAAATATAGGGCCGGAATGGTCAGGCAGGGTGGGTTACTTGGCCCATTGACACTTCCCTTCTTCCAAAAAAAAGAATAAAAAAAGGATTACGTACCAAGGTTTCAAGGATCAAACCGATCCGGTTCATACAGGGATCAGCCAGAACTGGCCCGGTCCCAAGCCACGATAGGATAGTTGTATCATGAGGGTTTGGATTAGACCGGTCCAACCGATATCAGTAAAGATTGGCTGGAACAACTGATCCAATGACCGGTCCAACAGATCCAATGTTTTATTATTATTATTTTTAATTTATAAATTGAACGGTCCAGATCGGTATCGATCTTGACCAGTCCGGTACTGCCAGTTCAGCCAATCCAAAAATAATATTTTTTTTTATAAAAAAACTAGGCTTTGTACCGGCTAGTATCGCTGGTCCGAACCGGGATTGGCAGGGACCAATCCGTTCCCCGATCCCAAAACTTTAAACCTAACTATACATGACCAGTGCAATAACTGCCATCCACGAGGATCACAACTTACTGAGATCCATCACCAAGAATAAAGAGAAGGCAGTACACGTGTACGGTCTAGCACTCACCGTACTCATCAGAAGACGACACAAAAGCACCGCTCTTCGTTGAACTTCCATAATCTCGCTCTCTTTCTCTCTCTCATTCCGTAGAAGAAGAAGTGAGTAGTCTTCTATTTATAAAAGACTCAAATCTAAAGGAGAGAGAATGTCCAAGCTACACTTGGTCTCTCACCAAGCATAAACGTCCCATCACAGTGGGTACTCGGGTCAACCCAATCAAGCAGGCCAACCAGATAGACCCATCACATAAATCCAATAGGGTAGGTTAACCAGGTAACCATCCCCACCCCACCTGGAATGGTTAGGGTTTGATAACCGATAAGTCTGGGTTTGAATCAGGTTTGTGTTTGACTCAACCCGTCCCTTTGCCATTCACCTATATTTTTAATTATATATATATTTTATAAGAGTAAATATATTTAAAAATAATAATAAAATTTAACTTAAAAAGCTATTTATTTTTAATATATCTTACAACTAGGGTCGAACCTTCTCTTTCGCCTGATACTACCCGATAAGATTATGAGCGGATTTGATATTAGGGGCTCCTTTGGAGACGGATTAGGGTTTATCAAAAACCCGCCCGGTTGCAATCCCTACCTTCTCAATATAACAATAATAATAAAATATAATTAAAAATATCTTAACTTAACTAAGTTGATGTCGGCAGAATAAATAATCACGAACAAATTATGTCTATTATCAAAAACTATATCTTCTCAGTATCTGTGTGAGATATTTTGGACTTTAAACCTTATACATAGAATAGAAAGAGATCTATGGTAGCATCTGAAAGAAGGTTTAGGTTGCGTTTGCCCAGGTTTCTATAAGTATTTATTGTAGCTTATAGCTTATATAAGCACTTTTTAAAGTTACATTTGTGTTTGGTAGCGCTTATGGACAAGTACTTACCCATAAGCAGTAGAGGAAGGCTACCCATAAGGAGAAGCTGTCTGCTCCCAAGCTCTTATGCGCTAAGCTATTTCACAACTTTAGTAATATTTTTAACATACCTATTTTACCCATAAACTTTCATAAGCACTTAAGTAAATGTTATTTATAAACTTTAATAATATTTTTATAATACCTATTTTACCCCTAAACTTTCATAAGAACTTAATTAAATGTATTTACCAAACGCTATTTTCTTCAAATAAGCAGTTTATTGTTGTTGTGGATAAGTGCACCCATTGAGCAACTTATCCTATCAGTGCTTATCTATAAGCACAAGCCGTGGCCTGGCTTCTATAAGTACTTATTGTAGCTTATAGCTTATATAAGCACTTTTTAAAATTAAATATGTGTTTAGTAGCGCTTTTGGGTAAGTGCTTACCCATAAGTAGTAGAAGAAGGCTACCCATAAGGAGAAGCTGCTCTCAGCAGCTTCTTACAAACTCGTATGCGTTAAGCTATTTCACAACTTTAGTAATATTTTTAAAATACCTATTTTACCCCTAAACTCTCATAAACACGTAAATAGGTGTTATTTCTAAACTTTAATAATACTTTTATAATACCTATTTTACCCCTAAAGTTTCATAACTACTAAATAAATATATTACAAAACTCTATTTTCTTCAAATAAGCAGTTTATTGTTGCTATGGATAAGTGCTTCCATTGAGCAACTTATCCAATGAGTGTTTATTCATAAGCACAAGCCAGTGCAAACGCAGCCTTAGACTAATGTAGAAATATATAGGATGTTTGTTGTTGTTGGTAAATCACATTATCATTGATTGATGCAACCCAAATACTATTCTTTCTTTTTTGTCCGTTGGAGTCTTGAGATCGTGTCCCCACGACACGAAAGCGCCGCTCCTCGTTGAACTTCCATAATCTCTCTATATCTCATTCCGCAGTAGAAGAAGAAGAAGACCGAGACTGGTTTGTTGGTTTGATCTGATCGGCGAGAAAAGCGGTGACACAAACTCCCGATTCCAACGCCACGATTCTATTCCCACCTTCTCGTTGTGCCTCACTTCACTTCTTCAAAGTTTTCCCTTCCAGCTTCTATTCCCATACGCCACTTCACACCTGATATTTTTCTCCGCCGTCGCCGTTACCGTCACCGGTTCCGTCGTTGCAATAACCGTCAGGTTGGAAAAAGGGACGAAGCTCCGGCTATGTTTCTTCACGATAGTTACCTAAACGGGAATCACGATCACCCCTTTTCGTCTTCATTAAGAGACGTCAGTTATAGGTTCATACTCTCTCTCTTTCTCTCTCTCTCTCTCTCTCTCTCTCTCTCTCTCTCTGGATTTCATCAGTTGATCGATTTCTTTGATTAATTAGGGTTTTTTTTTGTTGATTTAATTGTCGAATTTATAGTTTGTTTGGTTGGCAAAGAGGGGATTTTTGATTGTAATTCGTATGTGTGTTTTGATCTGTTTGTAGTTTTAATGCAGTTTGTGATGGAATTAAAACCTAATTTTCTTATGCAAGAGAGAAATAACCAAAATTTTGGATTCAATAGCAAGGTAAACTCGAGTTTATTAGGGATTATCCTGTGGTTGACCAATTTGTGGTCTGAATTGCAGCTTATGATATAGGAAGAGAGAATGAAAACTTCAAAAGTTCTAAGTATAGATGATTTGATCCTCAGAATCGTTCCTTACTTGCAAAATCCAAAGAAGTGCTCAATTGGCAATTCAATTAACTTCATAAAGAACAATTTATGCCTAACTTTTTGGTGTAGCCAAATAAGCCTTTGTTTGCATTGAACTTCCTAAGAAAGTTGTCAACGTGGATCATCTTGGGTTGTTTATGATGAAGGGTTGGTGGCTTGAGCATTAGTAAGATCAAGCTTTCTGCACTGTTTAATGTGATCCCAAGTCAATTGTTACAGAAAAAGTAATAGAAATAAAGATGAGGAAGAAAGAAGAAGAAAATGACCAATCTAATGGGTGGTCGTCCACGTTTGATTTCTCCCAAAGCGATCAAGCTTTCTTTGCATTGATGTCATGATGCACTGTTCTTCACAATCCCAACAAAGACCATTCCTTTGCTCTCCATCATCTCAGAAGGGGGTTAATTGCTTCCCCGGTAGAGTTTTCCTGATTTGTCAATTATACCTGTCTCTTTTGATCCATAAAGTAATTGCACATTTCTCTCTTGTAATTGAGTCAACTCAAAAGCTTGCATCAAAGAAGTAGGTTCTAAAATTTGTATGCTCCCTCTTATTGACTCCTTTAATGCAGTAGCGAAGAACTCAACCCAAAAATGCTCTTGGCAAACTAGGGATCCATTTAGAAAATGGCTCAAACTGTGTTTGATATTCTAATGTGCTAGATAGGGGTGCAACTTGGGTCAGGCTAACCTGAACCCAAACCGACTTTGGGTCGGTTTTGGGTTAGGGTTGCATAACCTGACCCAACCCGAATTCACCCGGCTAATAATATACATATAAGACATTTAGTATATTTTATACATATATATATATATATATATATATATATATATGTATAAAATATATTAGAAGTATTTAATTTTTATAGACTCCTCTAAAGCTCTGTTGTTTCTAAATAAGCCCCTTGTTGGGTAAGTTAGATTTGATTTTTTAAGTATTTGCACATTATTCAGGTTGGTTTAAGTCCACATATATGATTCATGCTGTGATTGTGCTTATCAACCGAAATTAACCCGACATAAACCAGCCCGAAATTGCAGTTTGGGTTGGGTTGGGTTTAGGGTTTACAAAATAAAATCAGTTTAGTGTTTGGGTTTCATAGGTTGGGTTGGTTTGGGTTGACCTTCAAGGAGGTCGGTTTGGGGTTGGGTTGACGTTAAACCGATCCAAACCGAACCGAGTTACACCCCTAGTGCTTGACTGATGCACTTATAAGATGAGCTTGTTTGCAATCCCAAAACTCTGTGCAGAATGCTTTAGTGAATTGAGTTCTTGACATTTCCCCAAAGTTTCAGGTTACCCATTGATATCAAGGGATAACATTTCCCCACAAATGTATTGTGTCCAGCTCCTCTATCTCTAAAGCGGAGATAATATCCTATATTTTGTATTGTTTAGCCCAAAAGATCCATCCTAAAGGATCATCACTATCGCAGCAAGGAATATTGATTTTGAGATTCATTGCTCCTCACACTGGTCTTTCCTTTGCTGTGATATAATGCCTCTTTTTTTGGTTGTATTTGCATCGATTTTGTCATTGAAGGCTACTCATGTACAAGAAGATTCACTTTCTTTCCGGTTCAGTTGTTCCTCGATGACAACAATGTTCTTTCCTTTTAGCAACGGGTCTAACTTGGCCTTGATGCTCAAAAAAAGTAGTTGTTGCGCTTCTTCCAATGCCACAATTCCAGTTTCCATCGTTTTTAAAGCATCTCCCATTGATTTTAACTCAACCTCAAAATCTGTTGGTTTGCTTCTTGCACCATTTGATGTTGCCATAACTCTGATACCACTTGATACAATCATGGTGTAAAGGATCAGCCAATCTCAGTCCACATCGACTGATCCAACTCGGGATCGGTTCGGGACGAGTCGTGATGCCAAACCAATCCCTAATTTATTAAAAATTCTCTGACTCAGTTTCGGATGAGTCAGATTGGATGATCCAATATGGATCGCCCGGCACCCCTCAAAAAGTTTCTTTTTAAAAAATAAAATAAAATCGGGCCATGTTTTGGATCGGCCAATCTAGAGTTGGATCGCTGATCCAACTTGGTATTGGACCGGGATGACCCCCCAATCCGATACCAAGTTTAAACACTATGGATATGATGCCAAGTTGATCATTGTTGAAAAATGATAAAGATAAAGACCTGGAGGAAGAAAGAAGAAGAAATTCATCATATTTGTGCATGGTCGTCCACCTTTGATCTTTTAGGTGGGAGATTGTCCACTTAATTCTTCTATTCAAAATTCTACTTCTATTTCCTTGAAGCTGATAAGCTTAACAGTATATAGAAAATCATAAATTCACAAGAAAGCCATATTCCAAATAAAACACCTAAATCTTATGTTAACCAACTAACAAATATTTTTTTTCTGAAATAAATTATATTTCTTAATAGGGAGTGTAACATTACCCTTTGTACGTTAAATTTTACCATTTCCTTTATATCACTTGGTAGTCAAGTTCCCTTTTTTCACTTTTTCTTTTCTTTTTGGGGGATTGACAGGATTTGTTGAAGCTCAGCTTGATTTGGCATTTATTTTATTGTTAGTTGACTTGAAACTACAATGATGCAACAGCACTATTAATTATTATTATTATTATTATTATTATTATTATTATTATTATTATTATTATTATTCATATCTGCACTGTTGATTGGAAGGGGGTGGGGTTGCAGTGGAGGGAAAGATCAGTGAGTGGTATGAGACGCCCCTTACTAATCATTACGCTCCATGCAGCTCAATTGCAAATTACTTTACATTTTTTATTTTCACTTATCCTTTCTATCCAATGTGAACATTAGATTGGTTTCCTCTTCCTTAGAGTTTTGAATCTTCAACTGATTCTCTTGATTCTGATTTTTTTATATTTCCATTAATAGTCATGGCTCTAAGAGTTTACATATAAGATTGATCCGGGAGGGGGAGGATTGTATTTTATATATCCAACAATAAACCATTTCCTGTTTGTGCTGCAGCTGTGGTTCTTGTGGGTATGAACTAAACCTAAGTTCCTCTAATCGGAACACCTCAACCATTGGCTCAAAATATGGAAAATCCATAAAGAAGGGGATTATATCATTCTTTTCCATTGACGAGAGCAGATTTACTCAAGTTGATGAGCTTCAATGCATACCTTACTTCTTATCAAAGCACTCGTGGGGTTTGTTTCGAAGAAGAACCAGACTTCTTTGCCGGAAGTGTGGGAACCATGTTGGTAATGCTTATGAAGATAGCAGCACCTCATCCTATTGTTTTGTATCAGATGGAACAGATTCAACCTCAGGCGATGCAATCTCAGTACGTAAAAAATATGATGTCAAAATCCGTACCCTACAGCCTTCGTCCTCTGACGAATTTGGTGTTCCTCTTTTCATTTGATCTGCGTAAGTGTCCTGTATACCGCTGTGCTGTTTAATGAATCATGTAGATTGCTTTGCAAGCATGAAAATGTAGAAAGTTCATCTTTAGTTTGTAATGATGTCAATCATCGTTGTTCCATAGATTCATTGCGGTTGGATTCAATGTATTCTCGTGTTAGCAGAGTCCGCTTGGAGATAGGAAAATCTGTTCGTACTTTGGCATGGACTTGCTCGTCTGTATCATTACTTTTGATTATTTCTTCATGTAATAGTATCAACAAAATATTAATGGAAGCATTTAGCATGCCTGTGAGATTTCATGAGAGGTAAGGATTTGTTTTGTAGCTAAACTTTTTTCCATGATTGGGCTCTGTGTACAAATATGTTACACGTACATATGTTTCTAGGCCTTTTTTCTTACTTTCTCTTGAGTAGGAAATGACAATATGACCTAACATAAACCAGTTTTGAAGACTGAATACATCACCAAAAGCTCTGAGATTTCACAGATGTTCAAGGTAAGAACTTGTTGGGATGGGAATACATAATTTGTTGTTTGCAACAACCTCAGCCTTGTTTGAACTTCTTGTTGAAACTAGTTTCTCGTTATGAATTGTTGTCTTCTAGGGCGATAAAAATCTACTATTTCCTTTTACATCTCTTGATTGAATTGGATCAAGTCAATTCTTAATGGGATGGGAAGGCACAATTTGTTGTTTGCGACTACCTTAGCCTTGTTTTGAACTTTTGTTGATGCTTGTACTTGATTCACATCTAAGGCAATTTTTCTAAACTATTCAATCAATAATACTTATTGATCTCCTCCATTAAGAATTGACTTGATCCCATTCAATCATATTTTTTGGGTTGCTTTGAAAAAAGATGTGATGAATGAGTTGGTTTTAAAGGAAATTGATTGAAGGGTTACTTGACCTCTTTCAGTCACATTCTTTGGGCTAGTTAAAGAAGGATATGGTGAACGAATTGGTTGCCTAGGAGGTAGGAGGTTCATCAAGGGTTCATCCTCTCAGGTTGATTTCTGATGTGTGAACTTTAACTGAATCATATATCCCAATTCCCCTGCATATGTGGTAGTGAAATTCACATCCTCACTGGTTTCATATGGCACACATCTAGTATTTAAACCATAGACAGATCATCTTATTTATGCATATTCCGTAGACATCATCTGCTCATATAAACCATAGACAGCTCCTCCTATTCTGTAAAGTAGATAAATGATCAGGAAAACTCAAGCAAATGCTGAAATCCTTGGCTTTGGGGGATTAGCCAGACAAATATCAAGCAGATGATCGACTGAAGTGTACTCGTAGTCAGGATATAACTCGGAAGCCTCCAATACATCCTCCCCTGTATCAAAAGCTCATCTGATCACCCTTGATGAATATGTTATGAAGAATTGAGACTGGTATGTTTTCTGGGTGCGGCAGCGCTGCAAAAGCACCATTGTTATCATTTTCTTGATATTGGGTACATGGAAAACTGTATGCATTGCAGAAAATCATATATGTCATTTTAAGATCTTACTCTCTGAAAGCTTGATAATTTCTTCTTCTGGGACATACACCTTTTTCAGATTCCGGCTGATCTTCTTCTCCCAGGTTGAGATCAAGTCCAGCTGAGACACAATGTTTCCCGGCGGCCTATAAACGATGACTCGATTGTGCGTTCTCGGATCACTTGCAGCTTTGATCGTATAGGCGGCAACATCTTCCTCGAAATTAAGCACAGCTGAACAGCAGTCGTATGATTTATCAGGTACTATACAAAGATGAACATAGAATTATAGAGATATACAAAGCAAGTTACCTTTCGCTTCGCCAGTGTCGTAGACCTGAACTTCATCTCTCTGCTCATGTGGGTTGAGCAATAAATTGACAGTATGCACCAAAGCAATTTGCAGAAACGAATGTGTATGGGATCCCCGCGGCTTCTGTAGCCCTCCTGATCCTCTTCTTTGTATCCAGGTAAGCTTGGAACGGCGCAAGTGCTATCACCTTATCCTCTTCGTTGCCAAAGTCCGATGGAATAAACCTCTGGAAGGTTAACACAGAATGCAAAAATTTAGATTGTATACAGATACCTGATGCGATCCTGGCAGATTGTACGGTATGCTGAAGGGGTTTTGGCAGACCAACCAGAGAACAGTAAAATAACACACGGAAGCTTTGGTAGGGTTTCGGCATACTGACCCAAACTACCTATTCCTCAGAGGCCAGTTCGGCATGCCAAAATGGTGTGCTGAAGGTACCCAAAAATCTTGGCATGCTCTTCGGTATGCTGAGGGGTATACCGACGCAAACCCAGAATCGATGCGAGAAGGAATGAGTTGATGAGGACCTTTATGTTACCAGCAGTCTTCATGGCATCTATGATTTTGAGCTGCTTCAGAACCTGTGGAAATGGGAGTGTAGAGATGACTGCGTCGACTCGCCGGAGCACCGATACAAGCTCCTCTTGATCATCCAATTCTCCCTAATAACAACATAGGAAATTTAACTTGAGCAAGTTTTATATGAATGTGAATAGAATAAAAAGAGCTCAGTTACTTGGAAGATTTGGACGCCCATGGCTTCGAATTCCTGGTTCAGTTGTAGCTTGAAGGCGGTGGTGTTGGGAGTCACTGGTCGGACATAAACACAAGTTGGATGGCCCATGGAAAAGCGATTTGTAAACAAAAAAAACAGAGAGAGAGAGGGCAGTTTGGATATAGCCGGTCCTACCGAGGTAGTCATCTTTACAACAAAAAAGAAGTAAGAAGAGAGAGAGAGAGAAAAGAGAGGACAACTTATAAATTTATTTATCTAAACCATAGAAATGCAAATATTTTTGCATTCAAATGTGTCAGAGGTAAATTGTTTAGGTCTTGTTACTCTTTAATAATAGCTTATGTGAAGTAGGGAAAATAGATAATTTTTCCAATTAATTTTCCTTGCTGTGCTAGTAATATAGAGGTGTCACGTTGCAAACTCAGTAATCTTGAAACACCCGTCCAGATACTCTGACTCCTTCCTTCAAAGGTAGGTGCTTATACTATGGAGCGATCTGGGAGTCGATACATAATGGAAACCCAAAATCAATAGATATACCACATAATGGAAACGCAGAATTACTACTACGGCAAATAATAAAGCACTTGAGCCACTCCCTGAGAGAGGATTGATTTCCGAAATGATCCAACCTTCCCCTAAGAGCTTGGAACCAGACTGCTCTCGCAAAAGAGCAGTCTGGAACTTGGATTTTAGAAGAAAAGAACATAAAAGAAAAGACACGAAAAAAAAAGATTAGTGCTTCTTTTAAGAAAATCAAAAAACTTTCAGATGAGTTTTGATATATTCCGATAAGGTTGATTGACCATTAAGATAATACAAGAGATATCATGGATTAGATTGGAGTATTGGAGAGTATTTATAGTCTTTTCGTTTTCTTTCTTTTCTTTAAAAAATCTTTACTTTTTAAGAGAAAAGTTTTGATTTCAAAGAGGGTTTTTTTAACTTATTTTCTCTATCCCGTCTTTCTCTTTTTTTTTTTAGTATATATATATATTGTTTTATTCTTTTCTTTCTATAAACTATACATTAGGATATTTCTTCCTTTTCCTATGTGTGTGCATGCACAATTCTAGGAGCCCGCAACTGGTGTTACTCTCTGAAATGTTAGCGTCTGCTAAGGTTTCACAGAGAAACATCAGGAATTTTGGATGTGACAATTTCTTTTTTGTAGAAGCTCACAATGATGCTGATGCCTTTTGGATACTATGGTCTAAGGTTTCGATCCCGGCTCGACAAATCAAACACTGGAAATATATCATGGAGTTAGTGGATCACAACTTGTTGGCTTGGGTGGTTGCAAGGGATTTCAACGTGGTCACCAATTCCACGGAAAAATGGGGTGGCAATGAGGTACGCCTTTCTCAATCCCGCCTTTTCATTGAGATGATGCAATAATGTGAATTGATTGATATTAAGTCTTAGATACACTTGGTCTAATGGGCAATCCAGTGCCGGAAGAATCCTGGAGAAGCTAGACAGATGTCTTGCTAACCCATATTGGACCATTCGCTTCCCCAATGCTTTGGTTTTTAATAAACCTCGTATAGGCTCGGACCGCTGCTCTATGAAACCGATCCTTGCACCCCATATACCGAAACATGATAGACCCTTTAGGTTCCATGCATTTTGGGTAAAGTATGATTCATGTATATATGTTATCCAAAATGCGTGGAACAAACCTTTATCAGACTCTAGGATTTTGGCGTTCAATGAAAAACTTAAGCCCCTTGCGAGGGACTTGAAAACTTGGAATAAAGAGCAAGTGGGGAACATACATAATCTGGTCCTTCAACTCCACGAGGCACGAGGATTCTTCTAGTCCAAATGGCGAGGGAGAGGTCGAGTGATGTCGGTTTGGTCATCCTCAACACTTAGGCCATCCTCAAACAACAAGAATCCTTTTGGGCCCAGAAATCCATAATACAGTGGCTTAGAGAGGGGGATCTAAACACAAAGTTCTTCCACCTCTCCACACTTGGGCGTCGAAAACATAATTACATAAACAGTATCTGGGACTTAGAGAACAATCTGATCACTGAACCGGTGGAGGTGGGAAAAACTTTTGTGGAGTACTTCAGGAATATGTACTCATGTATTGACCAGGACTCCGCTTTTGACTTATCTAACCTTATTCAACCTTTGGCTACTTCTCAGGAGAATACCTCTCTTCTTAATACGCCTAACCCTTGTGAGATTTGGCAAGTGGTTAATCAATTGGGTCCTTTGAAGTGCCTTGGGCCGGATGGTTTCCAGGGATTGTTTTACCTGCAATACTGGGACATCGTAGGACCAGAGGTGGCTGGTATTGTTTAGAACTTTTTTCGTACTGCTTCATTTCCCAGGGTCATTAACCATACACACATTGCTCTGATTCCAAAAATGAAGTGTCCCCGTAGGCTTAGTGACTACAGATTGACCTCACTAAGCCCTACGATTATGTTCATTGCGGTTTTATTGAACTGACACTTCGTGCGTTTGGTTTTAATGAACGTTGGATCCAGCTTCTTATGTAATGCATCAATTCTGTGTCTTTCAAAATTTTGATTAACGGGTCCCCGCAGGGTCACGTTGATCCCTCCAAAGGGCTGCATCAAGGTGACCCTTTATCACCTTACCGTTTCATTTTGATGCAACAAGCACTCACCATTGCCCTAAACACATCCCAAGACCTTAACCTAAGCCATGGTATTAACATCTGTAGGTACTGACAGGTCCTAACCCACCTTATGTTCGTTGACGGCCTTCTTATTCTTGGTAGGACTTGCAATAGTATGTGATAATTAAACAGATCATTGATAATTTCTGCACTGCTGCAGGTCATACCTTGAATGAAGGCAAATCGAGTGTCCTAATCAGCCCGAATGTCAAAGGATTTTTGAAACGGTCCCTCTCCGAGACTTTTGAATTAAAATGTGTGCGAAAACTTGTTGCCTACCTGGGCACTCCTTTGATTTCGGAGAAACCTAAGAAGGCTATCTTTGTGGACCAGCTTGTTAGAGCGGGTAGCGATCTTGCTTCTTGGAAGGGTGGTCTTCTCACTCAGGCAGGGAGAACCACGCTTATCAAATCTGTTTTGGCTGGCCTCTCGTTGCACCTCATGTCTTGCCCTGCTTTACCTACAAGCATTCTTAAGAAGCTTGATGCTGAGGCGCGTAATTTTTTATGGCATTGGCATGAGAAAGTGCACCCCTTGCACACCCTTAACTGGGAAACTATCTGCAATCCAAACGTGCCAGTGGCCTTAATATTAAATCACCGTTGGCTTTCAATGAAGCGTTGCTTATGAAAAAGTCGTGCGATTTGTTCTCTAAGTCCAACTCCTTATGGGCCAGACTCATCCGTGCAATGTATTTTCGAAACATGGATTTTCTTCATGCCACTAGCAAACCCCATGACTCTTTCATGTGGATGAAGCTTGTTAGACTCCGCGACAAAGCTTCTCATGGTATGGGGTGGTTTGTTGCTAACGGGCAGTCTATTTTGATCACTCACCACCGTTGGGTACCTTGGACCCATCCCCATCCTTGGCAGCTTGCTTGTCAAAACATTGTTAATGTTGTCTATGTTGTTGATCTCATTATTCAAGATTTGCAGATCTGAAATGCTAGCCTAATTGAGAGTTTATGACCTAAAGAGATATCAGATGTTATTCTAGCCATTCCTATCACTCGTACCGCATGTGTGATAAACTAATCTGGAAAGGTACTAGCTCGGGTTTCTTCACTGTGGCGTCGGTGTACAATCTCTTACACGATATGGATGAGCCAGGCAATATAGATAAATTCTGGCTTAAAATCTGGCATCTACTATGCCCCCAAAAGGTTCGTAGTTTCATTTGGAAATATGCTCATAATTAGACTCGTAAAATGAGTCTAAGCCCAGAAAAAACTCATTATTAATGAGCTTGAGATGAACTTGGATATGCTCAGCTTAGCCATATTCCTATATATCATATATGATATATTACATATCTATTAATACATTATATTATAAAATAATAATAATAATCATCAATTATAATATTAATGCGTTTGGTTTTTGTACTATGTTGAGTTTTTCTTGCAAGTAGAACCAGTCTTTCGGCTTTCGCGAACCAACCTTTTTTGTGAGCTGGGCTTTTTCTCATCCGAACTCGAGCCTGAACCATGCTCAAGGTTTACGAGCCTAAGCCGAGCTAGGCAACGCTTCGTTCGGCTTGTCATTTACCGCCCTAGACACTAAGGGTGCAACTCAATTTGATTTGGATCAGGTTGATCTCAACCCAACCCCAAACCGAAATCTGTGAAGGTCAACCCAAATCCAACCCAACCTGATTTGAAACCCAAACACCAAACCGAATTTATTTTATAAATCCTAAATCTAATCTAAATTGCAATTTTGGGTTGGTTTGGGTCAGATTAATTCGGGTTGATAAGCACAATCACAGCTTCAGTCATATATTTGGACTTAAACCAACTTGAACAATGTGCAAATACTTAAAAAATAAAATCTAACTCACCCAACACATTCAATTGCAACAAAGCATATTACAATTAAAATATGTTATCAAACCATAAACATGAGACTAGCAAGGTTGATTATTAATCCATAAACATTATTACGATTCAGGCATTAGGCAAAAAACATTAACATATAGTTTTCCATTTCAAAAGTTTAGAGGGACTTTCCCCTAAATTCTACAATATATATATATATATATATATGTTAGTTGGGCCAAATTGATATAAAACCCAACATAAACCGACCAAGGTTTATAGTCTTGGGATCGGGGACTAGATCGGTCCTGGCCAATCCTAATCCAGACCGGTGATACCATCCGGTACTGTCCAGTCCGAATCCGATACAAAATTTGTACAACCAATTTTTTTGCACTAGCAATACCGGATCGGTCCAGACCGATACCTATATGGATCATCCAATTTATAATTTTTTTTTTAAAAGGGGACCTGTATCAGTGTACCGGTCACCGGATCGGTCCGTACTAGTATTGGTTGAATCGGTCCGGTCCAGAGCCTAGCCTCATGATACAAGAATTGTATCGTGGCTTAGGACCAGACCGATCTCGATACGGACCGGTTGTTATGGACCAAATCGATCCGATCCTTGAAACTGTCCCAAAGTCGGGTTGGATCGGTTTGGGTTCAGGTTAGTCCAACTCAAGTTGCACCCCTAGTAGAAAAAGCTGAAGCAAACCTCAAAAGGATCGGGTCAAGTTAGACCGGAGTGCTTATGTACTAATTGAACCGAACCACAGGATTCCCGCGCTCCTAGAGCATTAAAGTTGCCTCTTTAAAGGTTTGAAGGACGCGTTTGCGGAATATTTATTATTTTTCTGTTTGGAGTTTTTGTTACGATCAAAGTTTCGGCTAGAAAATTTCCGAACGGAGATCGGAATCCTTCTCTCCTTCATCACTAACACTAACCCTAGAACTCTAAACGAATGTGACGACCTTGGCGATTCGATCAGAGATCAGCAAACTATAATAATAAGAGGAGGAATTCGATCGTGGTTCGTCAATGGCGCCTTCACAGCCTCAGCCGAGGCGTAAAGGTGGTGGTACGAGGACTTGGCTTGTTGTCTCTGTTTATGGAAGATCACATTTGGAAGAGGTTGGGAAGCATCTGATCATGCGACGTGCTGGGCTTCCGGCGCGTGATCTGAGGATTCTTGATCCGGTACTTTCGTATCCGTCGACGATTCTTGGCAGAGAGAAAGCGATCGTCGTCAATTTGGAGCATATCAAAGCGATTATCACTGCGACGGAGGTTCTGGTGATGAACTCGCAGAATCCGTCTGTAGCTCCTTTCGTTCGTGATCTCGAATGCCGAGTCTCCATTGTCGATGGGACAAAGCCTCCTGTAAGTGCCTTTTTTTTCCCCTCATTTCGTTCTTGTAAAATTAGTATTTCATTAAGAATTTTTTTTTTCAAATGCATGACAATATAGAAAAGTGCACAAAGAATGTTCATTAGACTTGGCTGATAAATTCCAACAAAAAAGTTTAAAAAATATTCCCATATAACCAAAAAGTGCGTTAATCACGGTATTTCCCAATTACCCCTAAAATCTTAGTATAAAATAGGTTGAGAATTACAAGAAGTACTAATCCAGGACTAGGAGAAAAGGGTTGAAAGCACCTGATCAACCAAGAACCCCAGTTCACTCTCCACGTCTTCGAATATCCTTCTATTCTGTTCCTTCCAGATGATCCAGCAAATAGCAAACGGGAAAATATTTCAAATTTGATCTCTCCTAGACCACACCTTATTGTGGCCCCACCCTGCTAAGAAGAACAACATATCTCTCTGCATGACCCAATGAACTCCCAACCAACCCAAGAAAGATCCCCATAAACTGTAAGCTAACTTACAATGCAAAAAAATATGAGCCCCATTCTCCTCATCAGCTTTGCACAAAATACATTTGTTCGGAATTGCCCATCCCCTTGATTGCAAATGATCCACCGTCAGCATCTTATTGTTTGTTAACTTCCCCATTAAGAACTGAATTTTAGATGGGACTATGGATTACCATATACTTTTTGCCAAACTAAAAGATTGGCAAAGCTGGAATTGCCGCAAATAGAATGATTTCATAGTGAACACCCCTTTACTCTCTCCATACCAAACTCGTACGTCTTCTCCCTCCTGAGACTGATAACATTGTACCAATGATAAAAGCCTTGATACCAATTCTGACTCTCTCTATCAAATAAAGCTCTTCTAAAGCCCAGATTCCAAGATAAACCCACCTGGTCTCTTGAAATGATATCACACACTTTACCCTCTTTGAAGGATGATAAATTAAAAAAGTTTGGAAACTGATCTTTACCAAGTGTCGATCCAAAAAGATCCTCTCTCCATTACCAACTTTAAAATGATGCCCTTTTCATCGTTTGGTGGTATGATAGAAATGGCCTTCCAAGGGCCAACTCCACCATAGGCTTCGTCCATCCACCTAAAGTACTTCCACATCTGGATTCAATGACGATCCTCCACAAACTGTTTCTCATCATCCCAAATATCCATAACCACTTCCCCATCAAGGCTTCATTGAACTCCATTACTCTCTTGATGCTTAGCCTGCCTTTCTGCTTGGGTTTACAGATTTCCTCTCGTTTGACTAAATGGTACTTGTGAGAATCCCCTATCCTTATCCAAAGGAAGTTCTTTTGCATCTTCTCCAGTAAAGCTCTTCCAAAGCCCAGCACAACATGACACGCCATATGAGCTGTGCCTTGTGGTGTCTTCGCCTAGACGTGCCGTGTCGTGCTGGGCTGGCACGTGGGTTGGCATGGCCCATGTACACCCTACCTGTAGGTGCTTTTGTTGATTATAAAAAACTAAAATTTTAGATTTTAATCAAAATAATGTTATTTTTTTCTAATAATTAGGATAAATTGAACTCGTCTCTTGTATCTGAAAAAACAAAATCTATGTAATTTCTTTTGATGTGGAGACTTTTTTTTTAATTGGTTAAAATTTGTTTCTTGCACTAGAAAGTGGTCAGTTTTAGTGTAGACTTGCGCTGATTAGGTCTTTTTATGTGTAGGCAAGTGACGGTTGTGATGCTGACATGGAGGTTGCACAAAATGGTAAAGATGAGTCACCTTCCTCTCTGGATTTAAGTCAGTCTCCAGAGGAGCTACGTAACTTCTCTGAGAAGCCTGATGTGTTTCTTAAAAGAAATATTAGCAGCCTTAAGGCTATGCAGAATGTGCCGAAACTGGGTGGTCCAATGGTGTTGCCTTTTGAATTCAGAGCACTTGAAGTTTGCCTGGAATCTACTTGCAGGTGCCTAGAATCAGAGGTAATACATAGATTATGTCTCGTGATTCCAGTTGCATTATGTAGTAAAATAAGCTAACCTTTGAACTTTGAAGCTTCTTGCACTAGGGCATTCAGAAAAGTCAGCCATTGATGACCCTTTATGTGTTGGACATGGGGACTCCTGAAAATAACATTATGATGAAACTAATCACTTTCTCCTACAGAACATAACATTATGTCAAACTCATCACTTTCTCTAAGTCTAGGGATTTTGATTTTTTGGTCAAGATTTTGTCCATTCAAATCTGTATTTCTTTATGCTAGAGTTGCAATGGTTTTTCGAATGTATCATGGTGGCGACCTGCATTTATAATATCTAGGGGCCTGATTGCAGTGTTTAGTACTGATCGTTTGTTTACTATTTATATTTCTTTTTCTTTTTGATACTGAAAAGAAGAAAAGAAGATTAAGAACTCCAATTAATTTTGAAGTTTAACTTGTATTACACTCACTCTGCCTATCACACAAGATCCTGCATCCATACTTCTAGGATCTTTAAATTATTACATAAATTACATTAAGATGTAGGACAGCCAAGAAAAGAGTTAGGGTTTTCAAGAAAGTTTTGGGTTTTGGTAAAGAGAAAGCTAAAATTCATGTACTGAATATCCAGGTAGGAAGATGAGGATTGTGTGGCATTCAATCATCAAAGGGGCTTAGAGGAGAAGTTTATAGGGGGGGGGGGGGTAGAAAAAATTAAGGT
>JAUPMG010000014.1:19326543-19349026 GCA_031762675.1 Pachysandra terminalis
CAATATCATCTTGGATGACAAGCAGAATCAGTTGTTGCAAATGGGAGTTCTGCTCAGCACGGCAACTTTATTGTTGAGTGCCGGCATTGTTGTTGTGGGTGTATTTGGTATGAACATCCGCATCAGTCTCTTTCATGGTAAACCCAGACAATTTTGGGAGACGACCTTTGGTACGGTTGGAGGTTGTGTTGCATTATATTTCATAGCTGTCCATTGGGGTAAGAGAAGAGGGCTATTGGGATTATGAAATTCTTCTCACGAAGGAGGTTTCGATGAGATATTTTTTTTTGTTATATGCTGACAAATATCAATATTTTAATATCCACAAACAGAGTGGTTTGTACAAATATAGAGTTTTGTTGGTACTAATGATCCGGGGTCTAATTAATCCCTTTAGACACGTGGTGTGATGTTAAAATGAGTATACATGCTCATAAGATACACCTGTAAACGCCATATCATACGTAAAGCAGTTACTTGTTCTCTTCACTAACCCGCGCGTGTGAACGCCGAACGGTGCCCACTTCCCTATTGGGTCACGTCAATTTTACTGATGGTCTTTTTGGCCTGATATGAGATCTTCAATCATCTCTATCCTGATCAGGGGTTAACTCCTTGAGTAAGCAAATCTCGAAGGAAGGGACGGTTACTGTATATCTCACTAGCGGCTAACCGCCCTGAGATGATCAACTTGTCAAGGGTTAGTCACTATTTTCAAAGGACTAAGGATTTTATCTCCTTGGAAGGACAAATAAAAGGATTTGTCACCCTTTATATACTTCACATTTGATGAACTTCGAAGGAATCCTTATTAAAGGAACTTTCGAAGTTACATTTACTCGTCCTCACGAAATGCCTCTGGATGATAGCTCTTATTGACTTCAAAGGAGATCTCTCAAAAATAGTCCTTCCAAGGCACGTTCTCACTTTTAGATACATTTGTCACATTCGAATGACATTTATGGATTTGTAGGATTCATTTGTTCACTTTAGTTAAAGATACTTTGAAAGAAACGTATTCCTCTTACTAAGGTCCAACTCAAAAGCATTCGAATTGGTTATTTAACCTAGAACTATTGAAAGATTTTGGATAACTCTTCCTTACAGGGATGATTGATCATGAAAAGCGAATTACCTGCTGAGGAACTTATATCTAAAGAATCTATATAAGCAAATTCGTTAAATATATTGATCACCTTATAAGATATATATTGTTATTTTAGCATCTTTCAAAAAATATGAATTGAACTACCAAAAGGGGTCCTTCGTAAAGGAACAAAAGCCTAAGGAATGATTATATAAATTCGAATGACTCATTTATTTAAAGAAAATTGCAGTGAATTCCCAATACAATCACGTGGTAAAATCTCAGCTAATTACATATCTATTGTATATCTTATCTGAGGGGATTTTTGTCTTATTAGGTATGACGGTGATAAGAACAGAAAACATTACTTTTTATAACTTTATGCATGACACACATGTCATCTGATCCTTGATCTTCTAGATTCTAAGGCAACATATCACGGAGCAAGTTCACTTGATCGAAATAACTCATCACAATTCCTTCTGGAAATAACTTAGCCGCATCGAATACGTGTAAACTCGGATAGGTATTGCTGCATGGAGATATTTTCCAACCTCCTCTCTGGACACATGTCCAATTGACATACGTCCTGGTCAAGAAGGGATATCTTGGATATTTTCTTTATAAATAGCAGAACATGTCTGCACAATCAAATTATTCATTGATTCGTAGTCTCATTCACAATCTGAATAATTGTTGGAACATTGAAAAGAACCTATCACCTTTAAGTAAAACTCACATATACTTGAAAAACAAAGAGTGATAACTTATCAAAGAAACACATTTGAAAGACTTGTGTCCTTCGAACACTGAGATTCCCTCGCTCTGTGGTGTGCGTTTTTAGTGACACACCTAACATTTTAACCTTTTCTCTCTTGATCCTTTTGTTTTTGTCTTATTCACATATCACATTCAAGGGAAGAGACAATATAAATAGAACGGTTGCACGACAATTTAGGCTATCCTGAGACAAGCTCTTTAGACTATATCTCTATTGATGCATTTGTATTGGTGAATTCAAACTTTACTAAATAAAATATTCGAATTTTCGTTTGTTACAAATTCTACATCCCCAGTACTGGTTTAGATAAATTGTAGTTGTAAAAGTACTTTGCAACCTTAAACCTTTGTGGTTGTTTGGTTACAGATGTAATACTATCATGGATGACCTCGAAACTCTTTAGACCTTTATAAATTTTCTGGTATCAATATATATTCATTTATTTGCACTACTGGTATTGTAAGTGTATACTGAACTTATTCTGTATGCTGTTTCACTAGCATTATACCGTCCTGGATTTGATCTATGTACTGCTAGCAAGAAACTTGATTTAGGCTGCGTTTGCTCCAGCTTGTGCTTATGGATAAGCACTCATTGGATAAGTTGCTCAATCAGAGCACTTATCCACAGCAATAATAAACTGTTTATTTGAAGAAAATAGCATTTGATAAATACATTTATTTAAGTGCTTATAAAAGTTTAGGAGTAAAATAGGTATTATAAAAATATTATTAAAGTTTAAAAATAACATTATTTAAACGTTTATGAAAGTTTAGGGGTAAAATAGGTATTTAAAAAAAATTACTATAATTGTGAAATAGCTTAACGCATAAGAGCTTGGGAGAAGCTACATTAGCAGCTTCTCCTTATGGGTAGCCTGCCTCTAGTGCTTATGGGTAAGCACTTACCCATAAGCGCTACCAAACACATATTTCATTTTAAAAAGTGCTTATACAAGCTATAAGATGCAATAAGTACTTATAAAAGCCGGACCAAACACAGCCTCAACCTTTGAAACTATCTTGTAAATAAGTGTTTCAGAGAAACTGGAGACTCTTCGCGATCTGCTATGAACTGGCCGACCCGTTAGTGGGTGATTTGGGCAAGGCTACCTGTAGGAATCACATTATTATGGCTGGAAGGGGTGAAATTGAATTCGACAGAATTGGGATGGTTTTCCAATTTAAATTCTTAGGGTCCAATTGTTTCGAAAGAATTGGAATTAATGTTAAGAATTGTAATTCCAATTCTAAATCATTGAGAATTGAAATTGAATAGATTTGAGATTTTTATAATTGGATGTCAAAAAATAATTGGAATTTGGATTTTTTTCCTTATGAGAAATGGGGATAATGAGTAAGGAAGTTGAAAATGGTATAAAAATGATTTTTTATGTTATTATTTTTTTATTTAATTTTTAATTTTTTAATTTACTTTTTTACTTTTTTATTTTATTTTTGCTTTAAAGATAGAGGTGGTAAATCTAACCGACCCATTGACACATCCATTTGAAATCCACGAGCTAGAGAATTGCAATTAACAGCCTCCCCTTGTGAATTCGACAGCTTCAAAAATAGCTTACAAATGAATTCTGTAGAATTCATGTGGAATTCCAATTCTATTTCCTTAATGCACTCCCAAATGAAAAAATTAGAATCATAAGCCCAATTCTAATTCCAGCCACAATTTCATGAACCAATCGGGTCCTTATATGTGCTTCCAAATGTTGGAATTGGAATTGAGGATTCCAATTCCAATTCTAGCTTCAATTTCGGGAACCAGTCGGACTCTTGGGTGTGCTTGGCTTTGCTTCTTCGAGCCCCAGAAGTGATTCCTAAGCCCAAAAATACACTTCAAATAAGTTAGTATAAAGTGATTTCACAAGAATCGCTTTATCCAAACGTTGCTTTTTTTGAAGTTATTATTTCCTACTTCTGAAATCACGTTTGCGGGAATCAGTTTGAGGTTTTAATGAAATATGTATACCCTTTAAAACTTTTAAAATACCTACTTTACCCATGTTATCTTCATAGACAAAACTCCTATTGAATATAGATTTCCTACTCTACACAAACTTCTCACAATTTTCAATAGGTGTTTACTAAACATCTTTTATTCTTTTGAAGCCGTTCCTTATGAAGCACTCCATAAAAATCAATTTTAAAGGAATTGCTTCTCCTTCCAAGAAACAACACCAAACATGCCCCAAGAAAAGTAGTAGTGAAAGACAAGGCGTGCACCCCTTGATGAAGGGGTGGTAACGGCCGGCCTTACACTCCATTATAACATAATTTATGATGGCCCGAAATCGGCTTGGTCCGACCTTCGGGCTCAAAGGTTTAAGCTCGAGCCCGGTTCAGCCCCACCCTATAAATTCAAATTTGTTATTTTTTAAACTAAAAGCAATAGATGTCTTAGTATTTTGTTGCCGTAAGGAATCAAAGAGACTGTAAACTTGTCAACACTAACCTAAAGCCACAAATTGATGTTTGATTTAAATACAAATTATATCTATGTTATTAATACCGAGTCGGGCCGGACTGGGCCAACTAGCATGAACCCGAGCCCGGCCGAAAAACTTAATTGGCATTTAATTTTGAGCCCGGCCCAGACCTACCGGCCACTTATCTTTTCCCAAGCCCGCTCAATCATAGGTCCGGGATGATCGGGTCGGTCGGGTCACCCGGCCCATTGCCACCCCTACCTTTGATGGGAAATTCCCATAAAGAAATAAAGCAAGTTAGCAGAATTATTTACGTAATTAAGCATCAAACAAACGATCCTCAACTGTTCGAAGATTCCCGCCTTTCCTTTATAAACTTTAAATAGAAGGAATATAGGCTGAATGGGTCCGTCAAATTTCCATATTCAATTGCTTTGAACTCGATTCCTAGCTTTTATTCCAAATTCCCACCAAGATGAAGAACCAAAACCCTCTCTCCTTCAACCTCCAAACCCTAGAAATCAAACAGAACGATCCACATAGACTCCTCCAAGTCCAAATCATCGAACATGAGGAGTGCCGAGACTGCAACAAAAGTGGAACTCAATCAAGGCAAGTGGACGGAATCCTCACTGCCGGCGACGAGGCGAAAAGGTGCCGGAGTTAGGGCATGGCTTGTTGTATCGGCTTATGGTGAATCACATTTGGAGGAAGTTGGAAAGCATTCGATCATGCGGAGGACTGGCTTGCCTGCTCGTGATCTGAGGATTGTGGATCCGATACTTTCATCTCCATCGACGATACTTTGTAGAGAGAGAGCAATCGTTATCAATTTGGAGCATATCAAGGCAATTATTACCGCATTCGAGATACTGGTGCCGAACTCGAAGGATCCATGTGCTGCTTCGTTTGTTCGAGATCTTGAGCACCGGGTCTCAAGTTGCGTTGAAATGCAGATTCTTGTAAGTATTTCAACCTCCATGAGATCCAAAGAAATGAAACTTTGATGGAAATTTAATGTTGTTTTTGGAGATAATCTTTGAGTTGATGATTTAGGATCGAAGCGAAATGTCTAGAACAATTGATGGTGACTTTGGGGCTGAACAAGATTTGCCAAAATTGGGTGGTCCCAAGGCTTTACCTTTTGAGTTCAGAGCACTTGAAGCCTGCCTCGAATCTGCTTGTAAGTGCCTGGAATCTGAGGTATGTGTACAAAATACTTCTGTAGATTTTTTATATTTGTTTTTAACAGCATCACTGTTTTATTTTGATCAGTATATTAAGATTTCATTGGAGTTCATCAAGTTAAAAAATCATATCTATTTTTATACTAGCCATCATGGTTAACATCGGTTTTTTTTTGCCATCCAAACTCTGGAACATGTACCTTTAATCTAAATTTCAGTAACTGTATAACTATTCTAAACATAAGGGGAGTATTCTTTTTCCTTAAAAGAAAAATGTAAAGATAAAGATTTTTCAGTAGTTTTTAATTAAAACCATGAAACAGTGCAAGGATCTATATTATGATAATCTGATATAGTGGTTTGCCATATGAACCTGGTTATTTCCCCCTCCCTCTTTTCATATATATATATATATTACTCCATTAAGCATCCAAAAACACTCATGGAAAGGTTTCAGGCTTCAATCTCGACCCAGGAAACCTAATTGAGTGATGTCAAAGACTGACTGGTGAACTCAGGTTTGATAATGTTGTATCAAATAGCGAAATCTTCAAAGTCCGGATGGTTGTTGAAGAGGAAATTTTATCATTTTATTAGCTTAAAAGACATATAATATAACAATGAAATAAATATACAGCATGCAAACAGACAGAATATCCTTTCTACAACAACAACCACCCAAATAAAACTAGAAATATATGTGTCTACAACTATACCATCTTAAGTTAATATCATGATGCTGGATGTGAGAGACCAAGGATTTTATTAAGTAGCCAAATGGAATGTCGTCATGATGTTGGATGTTGTGAAGAAGCCAAAAGGTGAGACTCTTATGGGGCTGAATTTTGGTTAGAATATGTATCCGTTACAGGTTGGTGAGAAAAGTTGCAATTGGTCTTGATTTATGCAGTTGTCTAGCATAGAATGCTATTCAAGGCTATTTTGTATATTACCTAATTTTTTCAATGGAACAGCTGAAGCCAGGAAATTTTAGTCCATATCTACCACAACAATGAGCTTTATAATCTAAACATATTCAGGCTCCAAAGAAGAATGAGCAACAACAATTTGATTCTTGTTTTTCTAGAGATCTGACAGCTTCACAAAATAAAATGAATTCAATACTAGCTCTTTATATTTGAGATAAAGTTGTTAGACTGTCTAAAGTTTTAGAGATTAATCGTTATATGTATATTACATGGATGCATATTTTTCTTGAATCAATTAAGTTATTCTGAGAGGTTGTCTTAGAGTTTTGGTTGTTAACTGCTGCTAAAATTTTGTGCAATAAATTTTTACATCAGGACCCTTCCTCTCATCAAGATTGTTTATTTGTTCAATTATGTCAGACCTCCAAACTGGAGCAAGAGGCATATCCGGCTTTAGATGAATTGACCTCTAAAATTAGCACCTTTAATCTCCAACATGTTAGACATATAAAGAATCGTCTTGTGGCATTATGTGGGCGTGTCCAGAAGGTGAGAAATGATTCTTTTTATGATTATCACTAAATGTCACTTCCAGATCGAGTAGCTACTAATAACTGTATAGAGTTGCAATTTGCATTTTGTCCTTGAATTGACATAAGAACTGAATGCATTTTTTTTTTGTTGCTGCTTCTCATTTGTTTTTATGCATAAAACTTAATACTTCTATTTTTCAAGAGTGACAAAATAAATGTTATATGTTGGATTGTCCTTGATGGTAAGTGAACAATGCATTAACCTGAAAAAACAAAGGGAAGGAGCACAGCTGCTATGAACACAATGTGTGTATAGAAGCTGCACAAAACATTACAAAATCCTTAAACGGAAATTCTTTCAATATTTTGTAGATAAGAAGCGGACGATAATCCTTTTGTACTCTTTGATACCAGAGGTTCAGTAAAACAGAGCCTTGACGACAGAGTTCCCAACTTGCTCCAAACGGATTTTGTTGTCTCAACATTTGTCAGTTCTTTTTTCCTTCTTAAAGCCCCATTAAAAAAAAAAGCAAATAATCCATAATATCAATAATGCTTGCCTTTGGTTAAGCATTGCAAAAATTTGGCCAAACTTTGAATATTCAATTGAAGTTAACCACATTTTTGCATCTTCCATGTAAAAGAATCATGTCAAAGTTGAGGAAATATTTTGACCAAAGTTCTAAATGCAGTGGGAGGATTTTGCAAGTGTATCAGATCAAATTTAAGTTCCCCCCTCCAGCTTCTGGTTGGTTTAGCCTAAAATGGCAGTTCCACTTGGAACATTCTTCCATGAAACTACCATTCGACTTTGGGTAGACAAACCAAAGGGGATACCTATTGGGATTTAGGCAGGTTTTCTAGTAAATAATCTGTTGATTTATCACCAATTAAGTTAGAGGGCCGAAAACATATGTCAATGCATCAACTTATGATCTTAGTGATGCATTTACACATTCAGATTTAAGGTTGAAAAAATTCTGGATAGAAGAACCCAACTTTTTGAGTTATAGATTTGTTAAATTAATCTTGATGGGAATGGAGGATACCGAATTTTGTTCGGATTCTTTTTCCTTTTTGGCAGAAAATATTTTTACTAATGTATATTTTGAAAAATATATCATTACATATTATTATAATTACATGTAGATTCAAACCAAAACTATACATATTTATGGCTGAAGCTTTTAGATGTTACTAAGAATAGTATACCTACAACTTGGGAGGGGTTTTAGTATTTTTTTTTTCTTTCAGAATAAAGATACTTTTAACTAAATTTTAAGATAAAAATAAATTTTAAGATTATGACAAATTAATTAGTGAAAGCTCATATCTTTAATCTGTGAGTTTGTTAATCACTGGTTATAAATTCCAGCTAGATAATTATAATTTTCAGGGACACATTAGCTAATTGGAACCTTTGCTGTTTAGTTTGAATAATTGATGACACAAACTTAAAGTGATATTCTTGCCTATTGAACTTGTTTTGTTCAATCTCTTTGTTAGCTATGTGATCCAGAGTTCAATTCAACAATGCATTCATATAAATTCCTGCAACTTAGTTTACGACCAGGATATACACACATTCTTCCTTGACACCGACAGTAATGTGTTACCTTTTTACAGAATTCAGGGACTTAAATTGCTGGAAAGTTATTTCTTTCCTCTTCTTGCTTCACTCTCTTTGTGTGGATAATCTGCTCTCTTGTGACTATTGCTTTTACTGTACTTTATGTACTATTTTAATTAACTTTTCCATGATATACTTTCATCTTTCTCAGGTGAGAGATGAACTTGAATATTTATTGGATGACAACATGAATATGGCTGGGATGAATTTGACAGATAAGCATGTTTTTCAACAACATAATGAAATTGCTACAAAAGATGAATCAGAGAATGGTGCATACCTGTTAGCCGAAGATAGGCAAGCTTATATCATTTTTAATCATGTGAAATTTCCCTTATTCTTGCTTTAAAATGTTATTTTGAATGTTTTTAGCCAATTATCCTTATTATTACCACTCATGGTTTTAAGTATCAATTTGGAATCAGGTATTGGCCCCTTGAGAAACCGATACATGTTGGCTGATACCAACTAAAACTAGGCCCTGTAGACTCCAAAAGAAATTGGAAAAAATCATGTTTTTTATTATTATTATTATTTTTTTTAAATAGAAATTATATTTTGTACAATAAATAATTCACCAATAGACCAAAACATTGCCTAAAACCCTATCATGCTACTAACATGCATGGATATGTAATCTTTGGTCAAACATTCACATCATAGTTAAATAGAATCCTATGAAGGAGTAAGTTGAGAAGAATCCAAGAACAAAATCTTCTACATATCCAAGAACTAATGAAATAAAGAACCCATTGATGTCATAAACTTGTGGATGTAGTGAAAGATATAAAAACATTCATTTAAGGAGAAGAATGCCACTTTCAAAAATGTGGCAATGTGACAATAAATACATTGTGCCTAAAAAATACATCACAAGAAAGACAACACAACTAATTAAATGCAAAAAGAGCCCTTTCCGCCCAAAAAAAGAGCCTTCTTCTTGTTACTTGTAGAGAAAGTTGAATTTACCCTTTCCAAAAAAAAAAAAAAGTTTGGAACATAAAAATAAATGCATGTCTCAAAGAATATACTCTCTCTCTCTCTCTCTCTCTATATATATATATATATATATATATATATATATTGTTACATAGATTACACACACACACACACACACACACACACACACACACATATATATATATATATATTTGATGGCTATATATACGCTCTAGAGCTGCTTCAGTTTAAAGATATTTTAGCAACTAACGCTCTCGTTTTTTCTCCTGCATTCACTTTCACTCTAGTAACTTGGGCTAGATTGTACTAAAAAAAAAAGACGTCGTCAAAATGGTTGGGGTAGATTGTAGTAAACAAAAAAGGTGTATGCTTACCTTATGTTACATTAGTATGATGGAGCATCTCCATGGAAGCAAAGATGTAGATGCTCGACTCTTTCTCGATTTTGTTTTAACACAAATATAATTATTTGATAAGCTTTTTTGGGTTCAATGATTATGGACTAAATGATCCTCAACTATGGAACGCAATTAGGTGAGACTTCAATGTTATTCTTTTTTCTTTCTTTTGCATTTTTCTGTTAATAGAAAGAAGGGAGAGGGTGATCCTATGAATTGCTTGATAAATTGTGGATAGGAATGATGTAACACACTTACCTTTTGGAGTTGATTCATTGACATGGACCTAAAACCAAAAGAACCCACTCTTTATATGGTGGAAAGCTTCCTGTTTTCAAAAGATTGGGAGGAAAGCTTCCATGAGGTTATTCTACAAATGCTTTTGGGAGCGATTTCATGTCACATCTTATTGGTGCTTAATTGCATTGGCATCCATTCCAATCATCCATGCTTATTTTTTAGAGATGAAATGGGCTATAATAAAGGAATCCTAAAAAATAGCTAGGTCAAAGAACATTACTTGGTTTAGATACTATAATGTTCAGTATGAAAGGATGGGGCCCTAGTAAACCAGGATATCATTTGATAGTTTGGCTGCTAGCTAACATTATTATTTGTGCCAGGATAACTTTTTCTTGGTCCATTTCCGGAGGCCTCTGTTTAGATTTAGAATCGTTAACATCAAATGCATGAGATTTATTGGAGAAACCATTCAAAAAAAAAGATGAGGTTCTTACTTCTTAGGGCCTTGGGTGATGCTGGTATGGGTTTACTACAAATGTTAAGGATACTATTGGGTTGATGTTGTGGAAGTTTTGAAGTTATAGATGACAATGCTATATCGAGTAGGGCATTGCTTTTTCATTGTTCATACTGAAGTGAGTTGAAGGGATTAAACACAATCAATTACTTTGTGGTTATATAATGATGTGATGGTTGCTATAGATGAGGTGTCAAACATTGGTAGCTGTCCTTTCTAAGGAAGGAAATAGGGTCAGCTTCGTCTTTCTTTCTTTCCTTTTTCCCCTTCCCCTTTCCTTTTCTTCCTTTTTTTTTTGATCGATAATGATGTGAAATATTATAAAGAGAAGAAGAAAATCAGAAGCTGCATCAAGTCCAAGGACTCCAGACACAAAAAATAAAACAGCACACCTACTACCGGCTGTACATAACATCGCTGAAAACTCACAGCCCTGCAATAATAACATAAACACCACCGAAAAAAACCTCACTCCTGAGCCTGAAACCACTCCTCTGGTGGTAAACCCACAAACAACTCCAAGCTCCTAGCCCCTCTGCTAGCCAACGAGTCTGCAACACCGTTCCTTTTATTCATTTTCTCGTTGTATCTGATTAGAAATCTCTGTTTAATATACCTAGGAATCATTTTTTCTAATTGGTAATCATATGTTTATATTATGTATGATTGTAGAGGTATTTAGTCATTGTCCCCCATTTATATACACACAATATTAGATGGAGGTCCACCATTCTATTCAACTCTCCTTTTTCACCCAATATTAGGTACACCATCTATATATAGATATATGGTAGGAGGACGAAAAAATACTATTACAGTCAGAACACGTAATATAATCATATGGAATACATTCAATACCTACCATGAAAAAAAAACATAAAAATAAATTTTTTGAAGGATGTAGTGGCATATATTCGATTAAGTTAAGCCAAACACCTTATGGAAGATGATTCTCTTTGAGACACAGTCACAAACAATGAATAATCAATTACAAGGAAGATTTGACTGTCATATACAAAGCTGCAGGGACCAAAGTTTCTTTGAGGTGAGTTTGTAGTTATGGAAAATCTGTACCTTGCTTGTCCTTATCCCCCGCCATTAACCTCGTAAATATATTTATTGAAATCTTTACTTAAGACTTCATAATCAACATTTTCTTTTCCTTCTGGATAAGAAACAGGAATATTTATTTTCCTCTAATCTGACCTCTTGCTCCATGGCTCATTTTTTGGTGCTGTGACTTTTCATGAACTAAGATTTCATAGTCCAATGTTTTATGCAACGTATTGCCTCGTGTGTTCATCTTATCATTTGAGGTGATGAAAGGACTAATTAGGCTATCAAAATACAGGAAAGTATGACTTAACAAACCTAATGATATTATGAGAAACACATTGAGGAAGTGAATGAATTAAATATATGACGTCGACAAAGTCACATTCAATAAAATTCCTTCTTATTTTTCTCAATAGGTTTTTTTTGTGGACAATTTTGTCATGCTTTCTTTATTTTCAATTTTAGTGATGAAGATATAAGAAGCAACAGAAGCAGCACTGGAAATCTTACTGGCTACAAGCCAGACATTGGAGAGTTAGAGATGCTAGTAGAAGCTTACTTTGTGCAGATAGAGGGAACATTAAACAAACTATCAACTGTAAGTTTTATGAATGCTTGTCCATTGTTTTTTTACATATTGCATTCTCTATTATTATACTCATATAGTAGAAATGTAGATTGAAGAGATTAGTAATGAAGATTTAAAGAGATTACTTCTCTAAGTCTTGATGATTTCTTTGCTTCACTACTTATCTAATCCTTAACTAATTGCAGCTTACATCAGAGTATTTTATTAAACAATCTCCGAAACTGCATCTTGCAAGGATCTATTGTAGTCTGATTGCCATTATATGTTTGCGTCGTTATTGTTCATAGTTTAACCTTCTTGTGCTTTGTCAACTATTCTATTGGTGCTCCGTGTAATGAGAGTTTCGAGAAGTAGGACTGGACTTCTTTCTATCAAACCAAGGATGGGATTCTTTGTGTAATTAGTTTTCTGTGTCTGTTATATGTACATATATCATGTACTTGAGTATGTCAAATCTACGATCTATGTTACTCTTAATAGAACTTTTCATTTCCCGATCAATAGAAAAATGTAATGACTCCATATTAAGATGTAAAAGAAATGATGAAAAGAAAGAAAGGAAAAATACTATTTAGAGATCTGACTAGTTGCATCTGGTGCTACCATATTAAATGGCTAGCATATTCTTATGTCATATGTTTCTTCTTATGCTATTCTGAAAACATGATGTTTAGGCAATAATGGGTTTTCCTCAACATGTTTCCATGCTCCAATAGCATGGACTGTCACATCCAACAGATTATTTCCCTATTGAATTTATCTCCCCAGATTCCTAATTGCATCCTCTTTTGATATTCATTTATCAGTTATGCTGGCATATAAACCATAATTATTACTCATAAATAAAAAAAAAGGAAAAAAAAAATTGCTTCGCCTAGAAGTAGGAACTACTATATTGGTATATCTTAAACTATATTAGATGTTTGGGACCGCTCCAATTCCCTAACATAAAGAGATTGGACTTTGTTTCTAAATATGATGGTTCATGTGTAAGAGTTTTGGCAAAAAATTTATGCCGGCTGCCAAACAATAGTAGAGATGAAGCTACAGTAAGAATTGAAAATCAAACGATTCCTAAAAACAATCAATTTCATTATCTAGATCAATTATACATAAGGAGGAAAATTTTGATGAGGATGTTGCTTATAGAATTAGAGCTGGATGGCTTTGGGGGAGAAGTGCTTCTAGAGTGTTATGCGATCGACGTGTGCCACTCAAATTAAAAGGAAGCTTTTATAGGACAGCCACTAGGCTTGCGATGATGTATGGATCAGAATGTTGGGCTACAATTAAGCAACATATGCATAGAATGAACATTGCCGAGATGAGAATGTTGAGATAGATGTGTGAGAAGAGTAGGAAAGAAAAGGTAAGAAATGAACAAATCCGAGGTTCTTTGGGTGTGGCTCAATTAGGAGATAACATAAAGGAAAGTAGGTTAAGATGGTTTGGGCATGTAAAGTGAAGACCTAGGGAAACAGCTATGAGAATGAGAGAGAGAGAGAGAGAGAGAGAGAGAGAGAGAGAGAGAGAGAGAGAGAGAGAGAGAGAGACCTAAAAGAACTTGGATGGAATCAATCAAAAAAGATTTGTATGCACGTAATTTGACTGAAGATATGGTTTTTGACAGATTGGGATGGAGGAACAAGATTCTTGTTGCCAACCTCAACTAGTTTAGATAAGGCATATGATGATGACTTTGTTTCTAAATGGAGAAGTCTGATAACTGATTGAATTTGTATACATCAGTGATGGGAAATTTCTTCCCATTTATGTACTCATTACACATATTTTAATACAATAGTTTCTGTCTTCAATTTAAAAAAAAGAAAAGAAAAAACTATATTAGATGTTTTCTACATAGTGTATGATAATTTCAATAAATGGCTATACTATGTGTTACTTGAACAAAACATGTTTATTATTGCATGATCTCATGCTACACTACTTATTACTAAAATATGACGACAGTAACATGTAATAATTAATACAGTAGTATAAGCATAAAAATTCTGCTAATAAGACATAATATATGAGCCTAGTTTTACATTCCTATATTTAAATTCAACAAGGTATGAGGCGTGTTTTGGGTGTTCGAGATTCACACTGATTTTTTTTTTTTTTACTTTCTTTGATAGATAAATGATAGGTGTATTAGTAGAAACTAGAAAGGGCTACGGGCATGTTCATGAACTCTATGCAAGGCTAGTGTATAAAAAATAATGCTAGCTGGAGCGATCATCAACTTGGTACAAAAGTAGGCACACGAAAAAATAAAGGATCCATTTGGAGAGGGAACAAGAAAATTCTGAATCCAAAAGTCATTTAGTTACAGTAAACCTGTGGAAGAGGGACATAACGCCCCGTTATCCACCACCACGCTTGATTCCTTTTCGTTGAAAATTCTGCGAGTTATCTTTGCCAAATGCTCCAAAGGCTGCAAAGGAAGCTTGATCCATAAGATACACCTCTTTTTAATTGTTTCATAGGCATGCAGGTTCAAAGGTCCAACAGTCTACTAGGCATGCACTAAGAATTATCACACCTTCTGAAGCTACACCACCATCACTTGTAAACGGAATTCAATAATCCAATGATTTGCAGATGCATATGCACATGGTACATCTAGTGTTCTATTCCTATGATTAGGTGATCCACCATGAGAAACTTTGTCAAGTGATGCGACCAAGCAAAGATATCTTTGGAGGCACCCAAGAATCCTGGATCAGCTTAGCTGGGAAAGACTTCTAAACGATAGCTTCCATTGCTCAATAGAAAGACAAACTGTGAACACTTCTTGGTATTTCATAATGGAGTTCGCTTTCCACCTGACCGGCTTAACTCCCTCTTTGTGAAGCTGTCTAAAGATTTGAGCGAGTCAAGCTCCCACACAAGCGGCAAGTCTCCTAAATCCTTCTCTCACTGCCTGGTCAGAGACATTTCTTGATACTTTCAGTGATTTTTTGGTGTCGAGACAATTTTGGGATTTTCTACTATTTTCATTTGTTTCTGGAGACTATGTTTACCACAATGACTATCCCTGCAAAAGCCTGTATCCAAACATTTCTTCAGTGATAGATAACATCTAAGCAAGGAAAATGAGTGCATTTTCCTAGTGAAGGCATGAATGTTATATAGGCTGCTATCTTAGATTCAATGTTCGACAATAAAAAAAGATAACCTTTATAGATCTTATAGCATGTGGTCTTCAGTTATTTTCTGAGACATTAATCTAGTTGCTTTTCAAGTAGGATTAAAATTTGTATCAAGCCCCATACATCTTTGTTAGAGAAATAGGAGAAATATGGAGTAGTGGATCTTTTTGCTAATGATTGTCAGATTGCCTTTTGGTGGTTGCCTTGCAACTCTGTATGCCGTGTGCTACAAGGAATTCTTTCTATTTTCAGCTACTTCCAGACAACGACTAAGTATTATTTTATATTGTGTTCCCAAAAATGAAAATTATGTGCAGTTTTAAACGTTCCATTGTATACATTTCTGCACAAATGCTAGACTGAAGTTACATATCTATTTATGGTTCTTATGTTCTGTTTCTGGTTCTGTATAGTTAAGGGAATACGTGGATGACACAGAGGACTATATCAATATTATTTTGGATGACAAACAGAATCAGTTACTACAAATGGGAGTTGTGCTTAGTACTGGAAATTTAATACTCAATGCAGGCATTGTTGTTGTGGGTATATTTGGCATGAACATCACCATCAGTCTCTTTAAGGCTAAAGAGACCAAGTTTTGGAATACTGCCATTGGTGTTATCGTCGGTTGTCTCGTTTTATATTTGATGTCCATCCACTGGGGTAAGAAGAAAGGGCTGCTTGAATGTTGAAATTCTCCTATTTAGAGATCAGGTACGAATAATCCTTGTGTGATTTCATCAACAGACCTTAGAAGTTCATTGTAATAATCTCAGATCCTGTACACAGAATCTTGACTCATTTATTATGATCATGCTAACACAACATTGGATTTGAAAAATGTTGATTGCATAACTTTGATTTTCTACTAATTTATAGAAAGAAACATCTTGGATGGCTTTGATATTCAGATTATGTTTGCACTATTTAACATTGGATTGCATAATTCATGGGTGTTCCTTTTCTGTTTTAAGTAGCCGAGAACTGAAGAAAGGATAAAGGATTCATTTGACGGGCCCAATGCAAAACGATTCCATGTCCGAGAGCAATAGCACCCAGTTCTTGTTTTTATATATATATATATATATATATTTAATTTTTGAGGGGGTAATCCAGTTCTTTTTACTTTGTAGGGTCTAGATATTTTTATCACCTATGCCAAACCCGTCTCACATCTTGTTTATTTGAAAGTAATAAAAGAAAATAATTTGTGATGACTTCAACATTAAAAAATGCCTCATCCCATATGAATCGTCTTTTGCTATCCCAAATCTATAATAAACCATATCTTTAGTCAGAATATGAGTCTTCAAATCTGTTAGAGATATTGGGTGGCTCATATTCACTAGTCTCTAGATCCAAGGGGGAGGAACCTGAGGGGCCCCATGGGGCGGAGGGGCAACTCGTTGTATGGGTCAGTACCATGGGGTTGGGCGTTGCGGGGGGCGGAGGCCCCCCCCGGTATGGTAAGGGTATATTGGGATTTCCCCTATATATCGGATAGGAGTATAAGTTGTAACCCTAATTCATTTTTGACATAGGGGAAACTTCTTCTCTCCCATGGATGTAGGCTTTGCTGAACCACGTATATTTGTGTGCGTTGTTTGATCTTTGTTTTTACTGTGTTTATTATTATTGCTTGATCCCGATCAACAAAATCATTTCAGACATACTTCATCCAGGTCCTTCAAGTCTTACTTATCCATTTTAGATCCTTCAACTTGCATCTTCTGACACCTTCTTACATGCACCTCTTTAGGTCTCTTCCGAACATATAGATTCCGTATCTTTCCTAGTTTTTCCATTCATCCAGTTCAGCATCCTCGTCTAAGCTATGTTTATTCCATGAAGATGTTTTTAACTAGTCATCATAGAGAATTTACCATTTTGCTTGAGTAGAAGACATCAGTTAACAATCTAAACGAGACTATCCAATTAAGCTGTTCAGCTCCAGTCCTATTTGCAACATCTTCTACACTATCACCTCTTTAATAATAAATGTTCAAAGATAACGGAAGTGATTGAATCTCCTAGTTCTCAATATTTACATTGCTTCACTCCTATGGGCATTTGTACTAAATTGCATTCAATATACCCAGTCATTACTGAATTGCATTTAATTCCGTCATATTCCTCAATGGTTGTAGTTTTGCCTTTATGTCTCTCTAATTTGGTCAACTAATACCGCAACATCAATTGATAGCATATACTATACCTCTATTTGAATGTTGAGTTGTTAATTCGTCCATAACCAATGTTAAAACTTGGGCCCTATTTAGATAGGTGGGTTATGGGGGAAAGTGAAAGAAAACACCACTTTCCCATGCGTTTTGTTTGACATATTATGTTGGATAAGGTGAGAGCCATTGATTTTATAGGAAAATGAGGTCCAAAAGTAAGGCAACAAATGGTGGCTTCAAAACAGTCGGATTTTGCTCAATTTTGTGAGAGAATGAAACTTTCTCACGCTAAAGTTCTTGCAACGGTTGTTTCAATTGACAATATATTTCCTCTTCTTCTTAGGAAGTCTCTGAACTTGCAACTCCCTCTTCCCCTTGAATTTTGATTTATATCATTCTCATTACCATCACTGTTACGACGTTTGAAACCCTAGAATGATTTTGATGCCTTGTTTCTTGTGGAGCTTGTTTTAATATTTTCAAGCTCTATTTGTTTTTAAAGCTTGGCTGCCTTTCCAGGAATTGGATCCCTAAGGCTGTGTTTGGTTAGCTAGAATATACAAAAAAGCAAAGGAAAACTAACTTTTCAACGAAATCTGTGCGTTTGGTTCATTGAAAAATATTAGTCCATTAGAAAGTACTTTTTCAGAAGTATCTTATTTTTAGTGAAAAGTCAGACTAACTTTTTCCCTTTAAAATGAAAGGTAAACGATGGAAAGGGAAGGAAAGTGCTCTTTACTTTCTTTAGGGGCTTTTTACTAAAAATTCGATACTTTTGAAAAAGTGTTTTCCGATAAACCCACATTTTCCAAAGAACCAAATGCACAGATTTTGTTGGAAAGTTTGTTTTCCTTTCCTTTCCTACACATTCTAGCTAACCAAACACAGCCTAAAGGAATTACCGAGGAAATAGCACAATAAGGCACCCTTCAATTACTCACCTTTGAGAGAGATAAGTGCTAAGGCCATGCATTGGTTAAATGCAGAACAACATGTTGGATTTTTGGTGGTCTTGGCAACTACCACTCCATGTTCTGCTCTCTTGGTTCATTCAGGGTAGAGCAATGAGTTATATGGCTTAACTTGGTGACTTAAGTTACCTAAATATAGGCCACCTATCAAGAAAGTGATGTAGGCCCATCCCTCTTCTCTATAATGGTTTAGAGTTAAAGAGCAAAAAGGAACTATATATAACTAAGGGACTGATTCCAAGGGTTGTTATCTCTTTACAAGTAGCAATCGCCGTCCCTAAGAGAAAAGACAAGGACCTAGTAGAACGGCCCTCTTCATTGTTGAAGGTTTTGCAAAGCTAGAAGATTAGATACAGGAGATTAGAGATGACAAAAGGGTGTGTTTTGGGGCTATTATCATCTCTAGAATTATACAGTTATGTATTTAATTTATTGAGATTCAATTTTCAATACGTGACAGATCCAAGTAAATTTGTGTTGGTGTAAATCAACTTGCAATATACTTTACACAATGCTTCCAATGTATCATTTCATTAATCAATGGGATCATGTGTTGTGGGGCAGTGCTGTATGCAATCTCTGCCTCTAAATTTGTATATTCTATTCGGGGAATCCCTGATTTTCAAAAACATTTTTTTTTTCCGGCTAAGGTCTGTGTATCTGCTCCATTGCCTGGTACAGATGGATTTAAAGTGGAAAACACTCCATTGGTGATTGTTGGATAGAGAAATCTTAGAAATAAGTAATCATGGAACATTAGGCTGCATTTGGCCTGGCTTGTGCTTTTGGATAAGCTCTCATTGGATAAGTGGCTCAATGGGATCACTTATCCACAGCAACAATAAACTGCTTACTTGAAGACAATAGCATTCGGTAAATACATTTATTTAAGTCATTATGAAAGTTTAGGGGTAAAATAGTTATTATGAAAATATTATTAAAGTTTAGAAATAACATTTATTTGAAGTGCTTATAAAAGCTTAGGAGTAAAATTGGTATTATGAAAATATTACTAAAGTTTAGAAATAGCTTCCCGCATAAGTGATAAGAGAAGTTGTTCTCAACAGCTTCTCCTTATGGGTAGCCTTCCTCTACTGCTTATGGGTAAGCACTTACCCATTAGGTGTTACCAAACACACATTTAATTCTAAATAGTGCTTTAATAAGTTTTAAGCTGAAATAAGCACTTATATAAGTCTGGCGAAATGTAGCCTAGGCAAAGAGTATTTAAACATTTTTAGTATGCTTGCCTTAGTTTTTCTTAGGCTCTTTTAACTTCTGTGTATCTGATTTAGTCTTTCAAGTACAATATTTATAAATTAGATTCCTTGTAAATATTTCAAAAAATTTTGCAAATCATGTTTCTCAAGAAGTCATTGCGAACATAGGATTGAGGGTTTGATAGAGCGATGAGAGACGAGGATCAATCGGTGTCTTGCATATACACAGACAAAAGTTAAATGTGTACTCTTCTTTATTTTTTAATAATCTAATTCATGATAAAATGTTAAATTTGTTTGAAAGTCGACAAATCTATAATTTGTTTAGGAGATTAAATTGGTACTTTGGACCAAATTTTCTTGTATCCTTTCTATTAACTAAGCACATAAATCACAACTTTTATTTAAATTCCTACAACTTTATGTAGCATCCAAACATCATCTGGAAAGTTTAACTTTTAGTTTCCTTTACATCACTTTCACGGATGGTTCACTTTCCCAACTAACTTCCCTTTATAATCCGGCTATCCAAATGGAACCTTGATGTAAGCTTGTTATTACTGGAAATGTATTGGTTTCACTACCAGTTGTTTTTACTCTAGTCAGTGCTATCTCATAAATGTCCTTAGAGTTGTCAATGTTTTTTTTTTATTTTTTATTATTGTGACGTAGAACCCCCCAAAGACAGGGTCAACTCACAAGGACCATATGTCAGGTAAACCCAGGGACTCCAGTTCCTGAGCTGGAGAACCTGCCAGTTGATCTAACCCGTGTGGGTTATCAATGTATTCGCTATGTACTTCTTATCCACCTAGAAGATTAATTTCTCTACAAACTTTATTATATGTTTTTTCTAGATCTATAAAAACCAGACGAAGTTCTCTAGTCTTCTCCCTAAGCTTTACTAATCAAAATAAAATGACAACCTTAAGGCATTAAACCAATCTGAATTTCTGTCATGAATCATATTTCATCATTCCTGTTAGTATTGATATTTTCAAAATAGAATATGTGCCTCAATATCTTTTCTTAGGATCCCTCGAAAGATATTTCATGATTGTACGTCAAAAGAGATGTATGGTCACAATTAGTTCAAATTTGAAATGCACAAAATATTAAGGTTCATGAATCATTTATGTATTCTTTTGTTCTTTGGTAAGAAGGATCATAAAATGCTTCATATTCACGTCCTGATAAAAATAACAGAGGTGTGTGTTTTGGATCTTGCTTGGAGTGGAAGGACAAAGAAAAGGGTGAGATATAAAGAAGAATATGTATCTAGAGCTTTAGCAACATGTCCCCTGCTTCTATCATTTATCATTACTTTATAATTTGTAGGGACAATTCATCCTCCTTGAACTGTGTCAAAATATTATGGCTCTTAATGAATGAAAGAAACCTCTCTTATTGCTCCAGAGTCTTTATTTTAGTGAAAATAAGAGGGTTGATGAGTCATCTCAGCTATTTTTTTGCAGTTTCTCTCTCTCTCTCTCTCTCTCTCTCTCTCTCTCTCTCTCTCTCTCTCTCTCTCTCTCACACACACACACACACACACACACACACACTTTCTTTGACCGCTTGCTGTACTTCTTTCACACAGCTTATAGTCCATCCAAGAAAAGAAAAAAAATAGAAAAGAAGATGAGGTGCAGTAATAGGATGAAATAACCTTGGAGAGTAAATCTTTCTGAAACTTAAGGGTAATTTGGTGTCTGCTCACATGTTATGATATGACTAGACAAATTGAGGCCACAGTAATGGGATGTTTTTATTGAGTTTTATGTCCATTGTTGCGGCGACTGACTGACCATATGATGGCCATTGATAGGGACCCTTTTATTCTAATCCATGTCGTCGTCATAGTAATGACAATCATCTACATACCTCTCCCAGAGATTATCATCAAGGTATTTCCTTGATTAAAGTCCCTTCAATACATACTTTCATACCTATACCTTTATTGCAACTCCTTCCTGTCCTTTGTCAAAAGAAATTTTCCTAATCTTGAATCTGTGAGTATGTTTTGTTTTTGTTGTTGTTGATGTGGGTAGGGTCTAGGGTGGTGGTTCATGCCCTGTCATTGTCTTCCACCCCATTTTGAAGCTTTTCCTATTGTCCATAGTCCTCCTATAGGGTATGGTCCCAGGACTAGAGCCAAAAACAGGGGCAAGTCAACCAACAAGAACCTTCTTGTTATGTTGGGGGAGCACCATGGATGAACCAAAGGGATAAGAGCAATCGTTTGTTCGTGAACGATTTATGTGTAGTGGACGACGTGTGGAGAGTATATTCGAAGTAGAATTGAGAAAAAGTTGCTTAAATTTATAAAAAGAACATATTTTGATGTTTACCTACTAATGCATCAACATCTTATTAGAACCTACCTAACAGTCATTACCAGTAGGTCCAAGACAACTACAAGACAAGTCCCTTTGTACCATATGCATAGTCCCTTTGACACAAACATTTACTTAAAACAAACTCTTACCATGGTGTTTGGTTTTGTGATGTGTGAAGAGAAAGATAAAAATTTCTTTATAGCACCTCACATGCTGATTTACTTGTGTGTGATATATATATATATATATATATATATATATA
>JAUPMG010000014.1:19357120-19385775 GCA_031762675.1 Pachysandra terminalis
ATATGTATATATATATATATATATATATATCGAGAGAGAGAGAGAGAGAGAGAGAGAGAGATAAAAGATAGATAGATAGCCGGTGGATTCTACCTAGATCTCCTATACTACGAACCAACACGATCTCACGAATGTAATCATCCAATCTACATAGATACTACTTATCTGTGATACCATAGTTTTCGATGGCACGAAATGAGATCAAATAAATACCTTCTTGACTGGTAGAAGCATTTCCATCGGAGTCATTGGATTTCCGGTGTCCGAACTCGAGTCGATTAAGAAATGAGCCCAAAGCAAAGATCTTTGGAAGGTTGTTGATAGGAGGATTTTTGTGTATAGCACTGTGAGTTCTCCTGATGTCCTTAGCCAAGGGAAGGTGCCCTTGTTTAGAGGCTAAGATGAGAAGCCTTTCATTCAAGCAAAGGGCGCATACCCCTACAATAGCCTCTTTGGGATGGAAATAACAGCATGGTTTCTCTTCTCCATAGTTGTTCATGTTGCTAGATAACAGTGAAAAAGTGAGAGAAGAAGACGAGGAAGAAAAGGAGAATTAAAGAATGCAAGTAAGCTTTGGGCCTTTCATGAAGACTCTTGTATATTTTGTACAGCATGGTTTCTCTTCTCCATAGTTGTTCATGTTGCTATATAAGAATGAAAAAGTGAGGGAAGAAGATGAGGAAGAAAAGGAGAATTAAAGAATGCAAGTAAGCTTTGGGCCTTTCATGAAGACTCTTGTATATTTTGTACAGCATGGTTTCTCTTCTCCATAGTTGTTCATGTTGCTATATAAGAATGAAAAAGTGAGAGAAGAAGATGAGGAAGAAAATGAGAATTAAAGAATGCAAGTAAGCTTTGGGCTTTTCATGAAGGCACTCTTGTATATTTTGTAAAATGAAGTCGTACCATCATAAGATGTAGAGCTGCTATAAAGCTTTGGATAACACCACTGGAAACATTTTACGTATTGGGGCATTGCCAACTGCTTGATATACTGACTTTCTCCTTTGATCAACAATATTTTGTAGCCATCAAAACCGCGTTGGACGGTTAGGATTGGTTTGAAGAATCACTGTCAAGGGTAAAACTTTGCCAGAGGTGATGTGGCAAATGTTTTCTGGAGATGAAATTTAGTATATGAAGTGGGGTAGATTGGAAGTCCATGTCGAAAAGTTGGATTTTCCAAATTAGTCGCCATGTGTAAAACAATTAATGTTTCACTAGGTTTCTAAATCTAGAGCATTTCACCAGACAACTTGGCCTCTAGAAAATTTCATACAAAGGTAGGTTCCAAGTTTCATTACTAGCATTATTATATCCAAATAGTCATATTATATATTCTCTTTTGAGCAATATTGTAAGTATTATTACTAGCATTATTGTATCCATAATCACATTAATTAATATTATATTTTCTCTTTTGAACAATATTGTAAATATTATTACTAGCATTACTGTATCCATATAGTCACATTAAGGAAAAATTGCCCATATACTCTACTGTAGGAAACTTATTGTCAAATGGTATATTGACCAACTTTATTCACCTCTCAAGTATAAAAATCTCTACAAAATTGCCTTTTGGTCCTGTAGATGACATATCGGATATTTTTACAATACTTGCTCTTTCAAAAAATTGAAAATCCTATTCTACCCTTAAGCCCTTTGCACACTTAGTGGGCAACCCTCGCACGATCACGCCACCACTACCCACCCCCACCCCAATCACCCCCATCAATGTGCAGGGATGCACATATCAGTGTGCAACCATTGCACCACTACCCACCACCACCACCTAATATTGGTTGTGCTTGACTTACACAAATCATTTTGCATGCATTGCACACTTTAGTGTGCAACCATTGCACCACCGCCACCCAACACCACCACCACCATTGCACACTAATGGTGGGTGGTGGTGGTGGTGGGGGTGGGTGGTGGTGATGTGTTGTCGGGGTGGTGGTGGTGGAGGTGGTGCAAGGATTGCACACTAAATGTGCAAGGATGCACATTTAAGTGTGCAAAGAGCTTAAGGGTAGAATAGGTATATTTAATTTAAAAAAAAAATAAGTATTGTAAAAATACCCGATATGTCCTCTGCAAGACTAAAAGGCAATTTTGTAGAGATTTCTATACTTGAAAGGTGAATAAAGTTGATCAATATACCATTAGACAATAATTTCCTAAAGTAGGGCATATGAGCAATTTTTTCCATTAAGTATTCTTTTTTGAACAATATTTTAAATATCTTTCCCAAATTTTATAATTGAATTATAAAGTCAAAAAAAAAAAAAAAGAAGTGTGTAAGAGTGTCACTTACACATCATAAAAAGTGATGGAAACAAACAAACTAACCTGCACATGGGGAAGATAGCCATCTCTGATTTAGTTGAATTTTTATGTGAAGTTCAAATCATGAATCAAAGTGGAATGTGGGTCATCCTATGACACAACATGTCCTACAAAATTGGTCCCTACTTCCCTAAAATGGACTGATCATCCTTTTGGTAGGTGAGCAAGGATCTAACCATGGATCAAAAGATTGCAATAGAGAGTTGTCCATCTATGCCATGGCCACACACACACAAAATGTATCAGTAGCACAAACTATTGATTTGCTAGGCTTCTGAATTGGGATAGTAATGAAAACCAACTACATATTTTATTATTAGCAATCACATAAATAAATTACTAGTCACATAAAACTCACTCATAATAAAAAATGAAACTGATATCTCTTCCCTTGATGCTGTCTTTGTAACCTCGGATTTTAAAAGCAAAGAAAATAAAGTTATGAAGAAAGCACTTTCTCTTGTTTGGTAGAAGAAGGAAAGAGTTAGAGATAGAGATTTGGAAAGAAAATAATTTGAATTTTTTCTTTCTTTTGGGATCAAAACCTTTCTCCCTAAAAAGGTAAAGATTTTGAAAGAAAAGAATAGAAAGATGGAGAGCACTCTCCAACACTCCAACCTAACTTATAACATATCTTGTATTTCCTTGGCGGCTAATCAACTTTGTCAGAATATATGAGAATTCACTGAAAACTTGTCGAAAGTCACCGGAATTTTCTTTTTCTTTTCTTTTCTTTGTATGTCTCATTTTAACCAAACACTTGAAAAGACACACTTATCATTTATTTTTTTTCTTTTCCATTTCAATTTTAAAATCCAAGGTTCCAAATACAGCCCGAGGGTTATAAAGAGGAACTACACTCAATACAATGTAATCCTTCTTCAATACACACACAAGGCTCGTTTGTTTAGCCGCAACGGGTAAATTAGCATCTCCAACACACCATAAAAATAATTTGTCTTGAAAGAAATGTGGAAGCTCAAAATTCTTCTGGGTTTACTTCCTTTCAAGATGCTGTAATGGTTAATTGAAATTTCAAGATTGCCTGTCTACCAGGAAGAAGAGGAAGCATCTTTCATGTGTTGGTAAATTGCTGAAGAGCAAGAGGGAGGATACCTTAACCTTACAGTTCAATTCAAAGGAGCCTTGAAGCTGCATAGGATTCTCTCCAGCCCTTTTCTTCTACAGCAAAACGTTTCAAACGTCCAATTCAGTTAGTAATCAACAAAGCCTTAACCCAAGAATCAAAATAATCAATTCTTTTTCTCATTCTCATAATTCGCAAAAAACAAGGATAGAATTAACATTAACTCCCATTCTGAAAAAGAATGAACACAAATAAATTTAAAGACATAATCCAGACAAAAACTGTGTAGATCACAAAAGGCTATTTTACATGAGACATCCCCATCTTCGGCGAAGCTGCAGAGCCTTCCCAAAAGATTCAAAATCCTACCCAGGTATTAGCATTGAATTTCATGATGCATATAACTTGGAGAGTTCTTCAGAGAATGTCTTCCTAATAACTTCTCTCTTGAGCTTCAGAGCTGCAGTGACCAGGCCAGATTCAGGAGTCCATGGATCAGGAAGCAACTTGATCTTGGCAGGAATCTCGAATTTCTCCAAGTGAGCATTCTTCGCAGCCTGAGTAGAAAATCAAAGAAAATATTGTAAATCAAAAGCTCTTTTCCTTTTTTTTTTTTTCCTTTTATTTACCTTTCTGTTTCCTTTTTCATTGATGTACACAAGATGTATAGAAGAGAGGCTAACAGCCACAAAAGCAACATCATTCAGGCATAAAAATTAGTAAGCTAATAAATCTCAATCCAAATTCAGATAGAAAAATCATACTTGGGATCCTTGGCTACTGATGGCTTGTCAAAAGCCAGAAGTTGGTGATTCCTACAGTTACTTGGTTCATCCTCAACTGAACTTGCAATGTTTTGCCAAAAATATATCATTCTAGAGGTATTAAATATCATTTCCATTACTGAAACCATCAAACAAGTTGTCCTTTACTGGGATTGGCCCTGGGAAATCATCACTTTTTTTGCAGAACCCTGTTTCTAAACCAAAGCATTAAAATCTCAATAGATTGGTAGAGATAGCCATTGTAGGTCTCAAAGAGATCTTTCCAACGAGCAAAATTCACTCAAAAACGGAAATACAAGCATAGAGTTAGTTACAGCTTCTGGAAGCAGACAGAATTACACTCTTCATCCAAACAATACTCAATCCTTATTCCTAGGGAGGTAATTATGGAATGTCGGATGAACTGGCACAGAGATATCCATGATGGTGCTCCTACTAGTCAATTGACTAACATGCCACGTCTTCCAGTAGCTACATAAATCAAATCAGCTAGGTTTTGGCAAAAAAAAAAAAAAACAATAGGCTTTTTGAGATTTGCAATCAATCTGATGACATGAAGGCACACTGCAAGATTTCAGCAGATTTTTTACCCCTTTCCAAGTTCATTTATAGCAGTATGTTGGCCCTTCCAAGAGGAAGGAAAAAAATCCACCAAATGGTTACTTTACAAGGAGCTCATTATCAACAATAACTAGTCCATCAACAAGGACCTAACTACAGGGACTTTTATTTCTCGGTCATTAGCTCAATTCTTTGAATCTCAATGATTTACAAGATGCTACTGGATATGAACTCCATTAGCGTCCAACACCAAACATATGGAAGGTCCTAAACACAGTTTTTTTTTATTTTTTTTATTTTATTTTATTCATGGGGCCCGCAGCCCAAATCTTTGAATCTTAACAAAATTTCTTGAAGCCTTCCCCTCCATACAAAGGTTAAAAGTTTCTAGATCATATTTGCTTCTCCAAATAAGTATGATTTTCAGAAACTAATATGAAATATTTAACATATGACTCAAAGACCTCACTCAGCCAACGTGATAACAAAAGTAATCCTGAAAAGCAAACTAAGCACAATAGTATGAAGAGCTTAGCCTGAAGTCAAGATTTCTGCTTCTCCGTTGTTGTCTTGTTTGGCAACTAATAGCCAAGTGATGATGCACCGAAAGTGTTTCAGCACCAGACATAAACTGGACATCCAGAGCTTAGCCTGCTCTTTTTTCTTTCGACAAACATACATATATTGCAGAAAGAGTCAATTCATAGAAAATGTTATAACATTTCCTGTATTTATAAATCTAGAAAAAGAAGAATCAGGTGATCAAGTGCCTAGAATACTAAGTTGCAACAATCAGAAGTAGCAACATCATGATGTCAGAAGGTGGCAGATTCTTTATCAGGATTTACACAGTAATTCTAACTCCATGCCAGGAAATAATAATGAATTGAATACTAGAGGGAATCAACCAATTATAATCAAATAGTCTTGGGTACTAAAATGTTCTAAGCAGCACACATAATTCAAGTAATCGTGTGGTAAAACATGACTAAATGAAATATTTGATAACAAATGCCGATGTTATTATGAAAAGGTAGAACATTATAAAGCTCCTGATAAAATCTGATTAGTCCATAAAAACTAATTGATGAACTTCCCCATGATGGACTGAACTCTCAAGAGATCCCCATGGAAACTTGTTGCCTACAAAAACCTTTAGTCCATGCATGCATAAAAAATGAGTGCAGTCGACTTCCACTCAAACTAAAGGTGAAATTTTTTAGACAGCTAGGACACTATGATATATGGAGCAGAATGTTAAGCAACAAAGAAGCAACATATTGCTAGGATGAGTCTTGTTGAGGATGTTGAGATTCATGTGTGGAAAGATTAGAAAAGATAAGATAATGAATATATATCCAAGAGTGTAGAGAAGCCCCATTAGGAGATAAGATAAAGTGAAGAAGGTCAAGATATTTTGGCCGTGTAAACAGAGACCTAGGGAGGCACTTGTGGGAAGGTGTGAGGGGGTGCATATTGAAGGATCTCAAAGCGAGAGAGGAAAACCAAAAAAGACTTGGATGGAGTCAGTCCAAAATGATTTAAATCTACAAATTCTGACCAAAGATTTGGTTTTCAACATATTGAGATGGCGGAACAGGATTCGTGCTGCTGACCCCACTAGTTGGGAATAAGGCGCGCCTGAGAAATGAGTAATTGCTATAGCATGCTACTGCTGGTTCTAACTGCTTACGGAGGCACCTGAGGAAAGGTGCAAGGGGGTCCATATTTAAGGATCTCAAAAGGACAAGATGAAAACCAAGAAAGACTTGGATGGAGTCTGATCCAAAATTATTTAAATCCACATAATCTGGCTGAGGATATGGTTTTCAACAGCTTGGAATAGGGGCAGGAGAAATGAGTAATCGCTACAGCATGCCGCTGCTGGTTCTAACTGCCTACTGACCATCAAATGATGAAAACATGAGCACCAAGAATAATTTCTTTATTTTTCCGAACCTATCTAGTAATCCACTGGATTCTTTTTTCTTTTCATTTCCTTTGTTTTTTTCTTTTTTATTTTTGATTTGGACGAAACTACTCTTCAACACTTCTTGGTGCGTGCGTCAGTGCATGATCAAGCTTCAACAATAAGATCTATCCTCACATCTCATCCTAAAGGGTATAATTATCTATATGGGCATTCTTCATCTCTGGTTAAATACAACAGGGCTCATCTTCTGGGTGAAAGCTGGACCAGACCGGTTAGCCGAACAGGTAAACTGGAAAGCAGCAATGCCAGTTTTGATTGGACTGATCTTTTATGTAAAATACTAATACTGATTTTCCTATTATTTCTCCATTTGTCTTTTTTTCTCTCTATTTTAATAAAAAAAAAACTATTTATGACAGAACCAATTACCAATTTAACCATTAGTTGGACTGGTAAATCATGATCAAATCCCTTTTCCGGTTCTACAATTGATCCTATTATAAAAGCACATGTATAGTTTGCAGCAAATATGCCACCTGACACTTTTGTCAGAATGCATTCAATGTCAATTATGCTGGTCGATCATACACTTAAGTATTTCAAATCCATTATATTCAGAACTAATCCTATATAACTTCTAGAACAGGCACCTCAAAGGTAATGAATTTGTTATATTAATCCTACATAACTTCTAGAACAGTCACCTGGAGGTAATGATTTTATAACAAAATCAATGTCATTTCAGATTATAAATCCACCACATTGTGCCTACCAACATGCAAAATAAAATCTAGGAAATCGTAGTTAAAAGTAGTAGTCTTTGCAATGAATTCCACATGAAGGGAATTTTATTGCACACTGAAAATCTGTTCTCTGAGGTTTTAGATGATCAAAATATATGTTAATACTTAATAGTATAAACAATCCACAACTATCTAAATGCTTGAGAAAAGAAAAAAATAATGAGTTGAAGGTTTCAAATTATATGCATGAAGTAAAACTCTGAGATCAACAGTCTTATAGTACAAGTTGAAGTAGCAAGACTGATAATATAAGGAATTATAATTCAATAATACTGGATTTTAAGGCAAACCAGCAAAACACAGTAAGATACAAACGTAAACACAGTAAGACTGATAATATAAGGAATTATAATTCAATAATACCAAATTTTAAGGCAAACCAGCAAAACACAGTAAGATAGCCATATAAATTGCAACACAATAATGGAAACCTAAAAGTTGATATGCAAACCTTTATTAGTGATCTATGTACTTCCTTAACAGTTGCTTCTTTCTGACACAAGTCGGAAAAATCAGTGAAAACAATCCCTTGCTTTAGAGCCCAACCTTCTACTGTATGATGTGAAGCTACCACCAGAGCCACACAGTAACTATGGAATGGATCAGCATGCAACATGATATTAACAACGTAGGGGCTCACGATGAGAGCTGCCTCAACCTGTAAGGAAAAGGTCAATCCCTAATAGAAACTTAATAATAAGAAATTCAGCTTACAAGATTTATACCTTCCCAAGAGACACATATTCTCCATGCTGAAGTTTCACTATATCCTTTTTACGGTCAACAATTTCAAGGCAACCATCAGGATGAAACTGTCCTATGTCACCAGTGTAAAACCACCTCATTCCTCTCTCATCAACCTTTGCACATTATAAAAATAGCACACCGTGTCATTATACCCATACATCATGGTTCTTTTGGTAGGTATTCCCACCTACGAATGACAGCTACCCAAAATGTAAAAACGGACCTTGTATACTTCATTTGTTTTTTGTTCATTTTTGAAATATCCTACTGTTACATTTGGACCACCGATAACTATTTCCCCTCGAGGCATTGGTGAATCAGTAGTTAAATATCCACCTTCAGACCAATCTATCAACTGAAACACAAAAGAATTTACATCAAATGTGATTGGGGATGTTATATTCAATAGTGAAGCCACTGGTCACAATAAGCAAAAGCCATTTTATAAAATACAATGAAATTACAGTTGCATTACACAATTTCCTATGATAAGGTAAATGGTATTCTTGCAGGTAACTAGTTATCAATGATAAAGGTCTTGTAGGTACTGAGTGATGAATGATAAAGATGAAGAGAGAAGGTGAATCAAGGACAATGGAAAATGAGGTCCTGAGAATTGATACCATGCTAAAAGGAAAATGAAATTCAGAGAGTACTTTTGATATAATCTGTGTACTATCTCTAGGGTTGATAGTCTGATATTGTGATACAGTTCATTTTCCGAAATGCATAAAATGCAAGTTGACAAGAATCAGCTAGGAAACGAAATCTTGAAAGTATCAGACTAGGATAACTCATCAAAAATTATGAATTCCTTAATTTCAACAGGAAAGAATATAAGACTTCTGTACAAATGAGCTACGAAATCGATCCGATCATATAGATATCCCTTCAACACAACATAGGTCATCGAAAGGATCTCGGATGACCCACTAAAGCACGAAAGCCATGATCTTTACCAACCACTACATTCTAGTAGAGTCAGTAGGGCAGTGGCCAGTCGGACTTATCCACCAAGGGATTCGTGGAGGGAGAAAGGAAAGGTCTTGTTTTAAGTAAGAACCAAGAAAATGGTTGCGCATTCTAACGCGCCCTTAAACAAGTTGAGCTCTAGTCCTTAGACGTTGCTTGTTGGGTTTGACTCCCATAGCCCCGCTGTGAAAAGGGGTGAATGACCCTTTCTTTAATTAATCCTATTACTTATTTCCCATTAAAAAAGAAAAGAAATAGATAATCAATCATCAATAACTATCAGTGGTAACTAAATGTGGATCAAAATCATAGCAAATTGATTTGTTACTTATTTCCAAAGAAAGTACATACAGTTATCTTATGTTTTCCCTCACAACTGGATATGGTAAAGCTACCTTTATAAATGAGCAAGGAAGTGGAGGACCAACACGTCCAATAGATGTATCATCGTAATCAGAAAATGTTCCACCAGCACAAGTCTCTGTTAGCCCATACCCTTGCCCAATTGGAGCCCTGAACATAAATCATAGACTGTTGAGCTGCAAAACCAAAAAATTCGAGAGAGAGAGAGAGAGAGAGAGAGAGAGAGAGAGAGAGAGAGAGAGAGAGATGTTGCTCAGAATGGTAACAGACTGTGATTTGCCAATATAAAATGTGTGCCAAGGAGAGAGAACTACGCTCCCAAGAAAGAGCAAAACCTCGCAAAGGCATGCTACAACCTAAACTACGACGATGGCTCCAAACCGGAAGTACTATGAAGCAAGCGAAAGTGCCCTACGTGCTCAGTCAATCCAAGCACTCTCTCTTATGATATCATTAAGAATCCATTATATAGCTTCTTTCTCATTTCTTTGGTTTTAGATTGAACTCACAGGCCCAGGGTTGTGAAACCCAAAGGTGGCTCAGACCTAATTTGACAGGTATTGACATCAGGCAGGATACAGCAACAATAAATAGAAGTGCATGGGCCAGGTTAAGGACAGGCAACAGTTGGACAGAGCCCAGCTCTAAACTTAAGGAGCCAAGGTCAAACCTATCACAAACTTGACATACAACTAGCACAAACAAAGCCAGTAATTTAATTAATTACTACATAGGCCAGCTGTACAAGCATTTTGCAAGCCGTCTATAGGATAGTGGGAGCTCATAACTCATAAGCCACTTGCCTAACCTAAAGAGAACTGATGTAGGAATGGGGGAAGTTTTACTTTTAGGAGTCTGCGTTTTTCTTTTTGGGAGGGTGTCAATTCATTCTAATTAAGATAATGTTGTACTTATAACATGGTTGTATTATAAGTGGTTATAAGTAGTGTCAACCTGATAATTTGATCAATCCAATGTTGCATGGACTCTTCTAGTGAGTGGGAACGAACCATGTCTTATTCATGTCAGGTTATGATAATCCACAGATTCTGGTACAAGTCTCCAAGAGTTCCTTTCGTTTACTTGACAAATATAAATTTTATAGGTAGCAAACCGTATGCATACGCCTATGGAAATATGGAAGACACACTATGACAGCATTTTAGGAGCATGGGTGTAGGAGTATGGACATGGAGGATCTTACCCTAATGGTAAGTCGAGTCGGACTAGTGATCCATACCATGGAGGTAATGAATATGGAAGATATAGGGGATCGGAAGATCACTATGGGAAGATTGATTTAAAAAAGCAGAAACTCTTTAAAAGATTGATAGATCGGACCTGAGTGAAGAGTTCACAAGGTTCGAGGAACCGAGGAAGTTGAACTAGCATATAGGAGGGACTTAAAATCTGAGCTTGAGATCATCTTGAGACCAAAAGAAATCGAAAGTGACTCAGATCAAGGGTGATGATAGAAACACAAGGTTCTTTCATAGTGTGGCTAACTATAGAAGGGGATACGATTTCATCGACTACCTTAGTGTGGATGAGGAGATGGTGGAAAATGTAGATGACATGGGTGGGTTGTTGCTGGATTTCTACTAAGAATGGTATAGATCAGAACCAAGGTATTTATTGTTGATTTCGCCAACCATTTCGCCATGGAAGCCGGGCGAAATTTCGCCAACATAGCGGAAAATTTAGCTAGTTGGGGGAAACATTTGGAAAGTATGGGAAAATTTTGGAATTTTTCTTTGAAACTTCTGGGGGGTTTAAATGAAAGTAAATATACCTTAAAAACCCAAAATATAAAAAGAAATATGCATGTATAGTCATTCACACATATATAGGCAAGCACGATTGTTTATTGTGCAGGGGAAATATAGAGAAATTATGATAGTAAGTTTATATTCTTTATTCCTAAGTTTGCAATCTTTATTCATAGTATATTGATTTGTTAGAATTTTTTGGTTCACAAACACTCACAAAAAGTGATGAAATGGGGTTTTGTAGGGGCTTTGGGCTTGAAAAATGTAAAAGAATGGAAAAGAAAAAATTTCGATTTCCTTTCACATTTCGTGCCGCTACCTTTGGAAATGGCAGCATACTCCGAAATTTAAAACCATGATCAGAACAAGAGTTGAAATTTCAGTTATAAGCCTCGGTGAGGCTAGGCTTGGGGGTGAGAAAGTTGAGTGATTGGAGAGGGATTTAAACCTTGAGGAGATCAAGAAGGCAATGTGAGATTCAACAAGGGATAAAGCTCTAGGTCCAAATTGTTTTTCCATGGATTTTTAGTTTTACGAGGAATGTTGGGACATAGTGAAGGAGGATCTGTTACGGGTCTTCAAGGAATTCAATTCCAGTGGTGTGATCAACAAAGTTACCACTGCCAACTTCTTGGTCTTTGTTCCTAAAAAACAAAACAAAAAAAAAGAACTAGAGAGATACGGGCCTGAGGTCTATTAGCCTGATTATGAACTTATACAACACCATCTCTAAAGTGTCGTCCCTTAGAATTAAGTGCTAGATTCTCTTGTTCCCATACATGGATGGCTAATCTTAGATAACACTTTGATTTCTAACAAGCATACCAAGGAGAGACTTATAGAGGGACCCCAAGGCTCATGCATAAATTTGATTAGGAAAAAGCATATGAAAGAGTTGAATGGGATTTCAATGACACTGTTTTAGAATGGGAAGGTTTTATCTTAAGATGGAGGAAATGGTTTAGTGGGTGTTTTTGTAATGTATCATTTTCTTTAATCTTGAATGAATGCGTTAAAAGTCATTTCTTCTCCTCTTTCCTTTGGGAAGGTGCGGGGAGGGATAAAGAAAGATCATTTGGTCAAGTGGGTAGATGTTTGTAAGACAAAGGAAGAGGGTGGTCTTAACTTGGGTAACCTCCAAATTAGGAACAAGGCCCTTTTGAGTAAGTGGCTCTAGAGATTCAGTGAGGAGAGAGAGGCCCTATGGAGATCCATTATTGCAAACAAGTACGGAACTCATGCCAACGGATGGGATGTCAATAACGAGGAAAAAGTCCGACCAGCTAGTCCTTGAAGGTAATTTCTGGATTATTTCATATATTCAAGAAGTTCGTGAGATTTTCTCTCAGGTCTGGGTCTTCCATTAGTTTTTGGTTAGATCTTTGGTGAGGGGATTCTACTTTGGCTTCTAGGATTCCTAGGACTTTTCACTTATCAGTCAATAAAGAATCCTTTGTTTGCGAGGTCCTTAGTTGGCCCACTTTGAGTCTTGCTTGGAATCTTCTTTTCTTACGGGATCCTAGGTTGGTCGACATTGATGAGTTAGCTTCTTTTCTTGCGCTCCTTAACAATGTGATTATTGATGATAGTCTTTTTGACTCCAGGGTTTGGACATTAGAGTCAGGTGGTATTTTCACTACAAACTCTCTTCTGTCCTTTCTGGTTTCTGATCTGAGGTTGAGTCATCCTCCTTTCTCTACATTCCTACTTTGGGGGTCCAGGATCCCCCCAAAAGTCAGAGTTTTTGCTTGGTCCACTCTTCTTTACCGAATCAATACTGCTGACTTGGTGCAAAGGAGGAGGTCATTCTTGACTCTGTCTCCTCAGGTTTGCCATTTGTGTTTGAGGTGTGGGGATTCCATGGATCAACTATTCATGGGTTACAGTTGGGCAAGGAAGATTTGGGACTTTTTTCTTAGTTTGCTTGGAGTAGACTGGGCGGCTCCTTCTTCTGTCCAGGATATGCTTGACCAGTGGTGGTTCCCCTCCCTTGGGAAAAGGGGAAAAACTATGTACAAAATTGTGTTCTTCGCTGTTTTATGGGGGATTTGGGGAGAGAGAAATAGAAGAACTTTCGAAGATAAAGGAAAGAGTTTGGGGAAGCTTATTGATTCTATCATGAGTATGATGTCGGCATGGGCATCTATTCTCCCTGAATTCACTGATCTGTCCTAGTCGGATATCACGAGATATTGGGAGTTAGGGGTGTTCTTGTAACAGTGGTTGTAGTTGTTTGTGGTTGTTATGGGGGTGGGGGGGTGGGTTTCCTTTGCAGAAGCCTCCCTCTTCATAGTATTTTTTTTCCGCCTTTTCTGTTTTTTGGTTTCCCCATCTTGGGAAATTTTTCTTCTTTTCTGTTGTATCATTTACCCTTCTTCTATTGCAATAAAACTCTTCGTTATCGATCAAAGAAAAAAGTCATATCTTCTCCTCAAGAGGTCTTATAGAAGGGGACCCCCACTCCTTTCCTTTTTTTACTTTAGTCAATGACGTCCTTAGTCATTTTTCAAGGAAGGTGAAGGTTTTGGGTCTCACAAGGGGTTTTAGGGTGGTAGCACAGGCATTCCCATATCTTGTGTTTAGTTTGCTGACAATACGGTCCATTTCTTGCAAGCATCGAGGGATCAAGTCTTCCGGACCAAATGTACCTTTGATATCTTGAGATGGTATTGGGATTAAACATTAAAAGAGCAGCGTGTAAAGATTGTGCAACAGGGTAAGGATGCGAGTTAAGTGAGTTGCCCCTCTGTTAATCTAAGACTCCCCCTTGGAGACAATCTTCAAAATGTTTCTGTTTGGGACCAAGTCATTGAAAACATTGATAGTAGCTACCTGGAAGAGAAACTATCTTTTCTTTGGTGGTTGGATTGTGCTTATATAGGCTTCCCTAGCAAAAGATTTCAAAGGGAGTTTTTGTGGGAAGGAGGTGCAAAAAGAACCATCATTTAAATGGGGAGAGTTGTGAAGAGCAAAGAGTAGAGGGTCTTAACTTGGGTAAGACTGGCTGGGATCAATGGTCCTCTAGGTAAACAGCTGTTGCGTTTAAGCACAAATACAAATAGCCTTTGGGTCCAAGTCATTTCTTGCAAGTATGTCTTGCATAAGAATGGTTGATGCTAATCCTAGAGCAAGATTGTGTGCCAATAGTTCTTTTTTTTTTTTTGCTGAATGACCAGATATGATATATATAAAAAAAAAATGCGGAGTACAAAGCAAAAAGCTCTTTTCTTTTCTTGCCCCTTTCATCCATTTCCACCTATGGAACGAGTCTTGGATTCGTTTCTGGATGGATCTTTGGTGGGGATGATATTTTGTTGTCATCTAAGTTCCCTCATATTTTTAGACTCAAACTTCATAAGGATGCATAGGTGGCAGCCGTCCTTTCTTGGTCCGCATAAGGATTAAAATGGACTTTGCCACTTCAATGCAACCATAAATCTGCAGACCTTCAGGAACTTGGGTAGCTCTTTTAATACCCTTATGGATATCTTCATAGAACCTCGCAACACCAACTCTCTTATCTGGTCCCAGAACCCAAAAGGATTGTTCTCAATCAGTTCCTTGTTTACGGTCTTTAGAGCTGGTACTAGGAAAAAGTAGGAACTCTTTCCATTTTAACCTTTGTGGAAACCCAAAGTACCTCCTAAGATCAAGATTCAAGGCCTTTATCTGGATTATACTATACAAGATCAACATTTATGACACTTTTTAGAGACGAAGGAAATACATGGCTTTGTCACCACAAGTTTGCTTTATGTGTATGGAAGGCAATGAATCAATAGACCATATGTTTATCCATTTCCCAGTGGCTAGAGAGACGTGTTTTTTTAAGGAAAGTGGGGTATTAGTGGGTTTTGCCAGTGAGGATGCATTTATTACTCGACCAATGGTGCTTCCAGAGTTTAGAGAGGAAAGGGAAGTTAATGTATCTTTGCCTATTTCACGCTATCTTACAGTCACTATAGTGCTAGAGTAATAAGAGGCTTTGTGAGGATGTTCGTACCACAAGACATAGTATTACCAAGTCTATTGCAACGTTAGCTGCATTTTGGGTCGCAGTGCTTCCAGAGTTTAGATGTTACTGTGGCAGCTATCACTAGAGAGCAAGGTTTAATGTACCAGAACTGGGGACCGTACCGGTCCAAATCCGGTACAGTAATAATAAAAAAAATTGGACCAGATAGGACCGGTCGCTGGACCGGTGATACCGGTCACCGGTCACTGGGCAGCTGGACAGGCAGTACCGGTCACTGGGCTGCAGACCGGTGGGACCGGTCGCCCGACAGCTGGTCCATAACCCCACGATACAACAGTTTGTATCGCAGACTGGTCCATAGAACTGTGCTAGAAAGTAGCATACAATGGCTCAGTCTTCGCATTTGTTGAGAAGTAGTGTACTGGAAGCTGCCTGCTTTGGGATTATCAAGCTCAATTTTGATTGTTGTTTGCTTGGTAATCCGGGCCTAGAGGTATTGGAGATATTTTAAGAGATTCATGGGACACATTATTCATGCCTTTTCGGATTCTAATAGAGAGGGCAATGCTTTGAAGACGAAGATCACAGCTCTCTTGTTCAACTTGAGAGATGACAGATTTACGTCTTCATTCATTGAAGGGGGGAGGGGGGGTTGACTCATTCTTGGTGATATCCTAGCTAGGAGTGTTCGGGGTTGACTCATTCTTGGTGATATCCTAGCTAGGAGTGTTCTTGGAGATTGGCACAGTTGGCTAGAGCTTTGGCACAAGAGTTGAACCTCACATTGACTCATATGCCAAGATCGGCTAACCATAGTGTAAGGGATCGTCCGATCCCCGAGTTGATACCGAAACGAATAAAACACGAAAAAGAACGACTCGGTCCGATCCCGAGATGGATCTGGCGATCCATCTCGGGATCGGATTGAGTTGGGTTTTATCTTAATTTAGTTAAGACCGTCCGTCTCGGCCAATCCCGAGAACGATCCTGATCCGATCCCCGAGTTTAAACACTATGCGGCTAACAACCTAGCTGATAATTAGCCAAGGGTGGTGTAGGGGGGGAGACTATGTTTACTGTTCTTCTAGCGGAGGATATGTTAGTTGAGAGAGGGTGATTGTTTCATTGTAACGAGCTTAGGATGGGGTAGAGGATATCCCTTGTTTCTATTCTTTTAGTCTTATTTGTGTTCTTTCAGTGGGTGAAGCCTGGTCTGTAGGGGCCTTGCTACTTTTGCACTTTCTCCTCTATCTTTTCAATAGCATCTTCATTATTCATCAAAAAAGAAGGGTCTAGCATAAGCGAAAAACATGAATATTATGACTATGGAAGCCAACCGACTCCCAAGCCGAGCAGTAGCAACGGATACCGTATTCTAGGTATAATATGATGTTTGTTAATTTAGTGCCAAATGCTGGAGAGAAGTTCAGCGGTTTATTTTTCTCAAAGGAATACCCCTTCCACTATTCATACTACCCGAGGCAAAATGATGAACAATGGTGCTAACTCAAGCACCAGTTGGTGGATTGATGTATGCGTCACCTCTTCACTTTTATCTACATTTATACTCATGTTGTATTAGTTCTGTTTATGTTATGTGTTTTGGTTCTGTGAAGCAAGTGTATAATGTCTATTCTGTAGAATTTGATTTGGTTGGATTTTACTTGTTAGAGTATTCTATTTAAATTATGCATCATTTGATCTTCTATAACATGTAGAGTTCAAATTTAACATATATCTGTGTGTGAAGTACATTGTGCAACGTTGGTATAGTCCTTACATGAAATAGTTATTTTTTTTATTTAATTAAGCTAAAAATAAAAAAATAAAAAATAAAAAGAAAAGTTGGTAGTTAAGCATTTTACATTTTTAAATTTTGTTGGGCCCTCCATGGACCACAACAAACCAACCAATACTAAGCCTTAATGACGATATGATATGAACCAACATCAGCCATGCCTAGTAGTATCTTATTTCGGTACAAAAATCCATTTGCATTATCTTGGATCAATTATCTATAACGTGGGAGATGCCAAAAGGATAAGGAGAATGTCGCATAAGGAGAATGTTGCATATAGAATTAGAGCTGGATGGCTTTAGTAGACAAGTTCTTTAGGAATATCATGTGACCAATGAATTCCATAGAAGTTGAAAGGAAAATTTTTATAAGGTAACTATAGAACTAATTATGATAGATCCAAATGTTGGGCCACTAAAAAGCAATACATTCATAGCAAGATTATAACAGAGACAAGGATCTTGAGAATGAAGAGGGAAAATTAAGATAAGTAAGGAACATACCTATATGCAATGGTGCAAGAGTAGCCGTAATAGGTGATAAAATAAAGAAGCATGTTTAGATGGTCAGAACATGTTGAACCGATATCTAAAAAGCCTGTTAGGAAAAGAGAGATTGTCCAAGTTGAAATATCCAAACAGGCTAGACGAAGACCAAAAGAGACCTGGATGGTCAGTAATGAACAAGATGGTGTTGCCTCAACTAGTCAGGACAAGGCTGCCTTATTATCATGTTGATGTTGACATGTGTGAGTATTTGTCGGTTCCAATGCGTGCGTCAAGTGGTAAAAAATTAACTGATCTATTTACAACTTCATCAGAATCTTAAGTCAATAAGGTGAAGAAGTTATACTTCACTTTTTTTTTATAAAAATTCGTACTTTGCTTTCTATATAAGCTGACAAAAAAATAGATCATACTAACCCAAGGCATATATTAATGAATCTTTGAGTATCACCAGAAAGGGGAGCACCTCCAGAAAGCAAATAACGGATGCGACCTCCCAGAATTGCACGGACCTTTCTAAACACAAGAAAGTTCCATAGAATCTTCTCAAGGCCCCATGCTCCAAACCAACTGCCATTCATTGCAGAAAACCTCCGACCATATGCAAAATCAAAAAGTTTCTTGGGTAGTCCACCCTTTGCATCTACCTGTAAAAGTAGAAGACATAAGGTTTTTATGCAACCAACCTTATTACCAGAAATCACATTTAGCAACAAAAAACTGCAACAGATACGTATCTGATTTACGAACCTGCTTGCGCACACCATCTCGAACACGATCTAAAATGGCTGGCACAGCAGTCATCAATGTTGGCCTCAACATAGATGCATCTCCCTTAGTTCCCCTTTTTATCTTGTTTGACGTATCAGTCAAAGTCAAAGGCGACCCATATCCTATAGCACTTCCCACAGCAACTATAACGTTCTACATAGCAGCACAAAAAAGTTCAAGAAATTTAAATAGTCTCCAGTAGAATTTGACCATAAATGAGCTCAGAATGCCCATCGCACTAATTTAGTTGAAGTATCCAGTCAATTAACAAAATGCTTCATACCTCAGCAGCTAACTCGAGAATATGAGCCAGTGGTAGGTACGCTAAATAAATATCCTTACTTCCAATGTCAGGAACAATTGTCATGACAGCAGAACCAACAGCTAAGACATTGCGATGTGTCATCATTACGCCCTGCAGGAAGTGGAACAGTTGTGGAAAACTTTGATCCAGCTTTAATATTAAACCAATTTGAAAATCCCAAGCATACGAACATAGAACAATAAAGAGAAAAGAAGAAAAGAAAAGGCTATTGGAAAAGACCTAAATCCTTATCAGATGTTTCAAAGTGAGATCTCAAATGGAGTCAAAATACAAATTCATATATATTATAAAAACACAACCATGGTACTCCATACACACTGAATGAAAAATAGATGCTCTATGCAAACAGATAAGTATCTTTCTCAATCATCTATCATTAGGAAAACAAAACAAAAATACAGAATTTACTAGTTATGTTCCAGTTGGTCAGCACTCATAATTTCACTTTCAAGTTAAACATATAAACCTTATCTCATATGTCTCCATACACATGGAATGACAAATAGATGCTCTATGCATACAGACAACTATCTTTCTCAATCGTCTACAGTCATCTATCATTATGAAAACAAAACAAAACAAAAACAGAGAGAGAGAGGCGGGGGGGAATACAGAATTTAAAAGTTATGTTCCGGTTGGTCAGCACACATAATAAAATATAAACCTTCTCTCATATGTCTTTCATGAAATGAACAATTAGTTGGCAGATGAAAATGTCAGTAATTTATCAAAAAAAAAAGTCTGTATTTTGCATGAAAATGATAGAGTGGCCAACCGTTTGTCTAACTTTCTGTAAGAAGCATGTAGAACATGTTACTTCCCTGTATCCCCTATGATTTGAGAGGGGAGTAGAGAACGAAAGAAAGTGTGTTTGTGTTTGAGTGTTTGTGTGTGAATGAGAGAGAGAGAGAGAGAGAGAGAGAGAGAGAGAGAGAGAGAGAGAACAAAATGAATGAAAAAGAGAGTTATACTATACATACACACACACACACACACACACACACACACACATATATATATGCAAACTATAATACCAGAATCAAATAGCATTACAGAATTCAAATCATTTTCTTCTAATGTATCACACAAATTTATAAGGTTTTGAGTGATCTGTCAAATCAGAAACAAATGATCAAGAATTAATTTTCAGTTACCATTAAATCACTGATGGTAGAAATAAAGTCATGCAGTCAGTAAGCATATGTGAAGAAAATAAAAAACGACACTCAACATATAGTAGATGCTTATACCAACCTTAGGCAGTCCAGTACTCCCGCTAGTGTACATTATAACTGCAACATCAGCTGAAATAGGCAAATCTGCATCAACAGGATTCTCTCGGCCAAGTCTTTCCACCTCAACGAATGAAGTAATTGTCCATCTATTGCTCATCTCAACCAATGAAATTTCAGAAGGGATCCCATCGTCATCCATATATATTATACGTTTCACAGTGTCAAGTTGTTCACTTATATCTATAATTCTCTTCAGTTCTTTTCGTCCACAAATAACAGTTGTAACTTCAGTCTGGAAAACCAAACAAGACATATAATAAAAATAATACACTAGTTTATGAACTTAAGCTCATTTCATTGCCATCTAATAAAATGTTCAGAAAAGTAGATCACACCAAAATGGAGGAGCTTTTGGGCCAGAAGCAAACATAGAAGATAAAAGTATCAGACTGGCTGCAGTTAATTAGGACTTTACCTGCGGAATAGTCATGACTCATCACATTTAAGGCTTTAACATATGAACAACATCCAGACCATCATGAAAGTTTCCAAGCTCGGTAGCTGTAAGTTAAAAGGTAAGCTAGGAAATGCACAATTACTAACAGATGTCTATTTGCACAAGGGAGCATTTTGTCCTACTTGGCACCCTTCCAATTCTGAAGATTAAACAAGACTTCTAGTTGGGTTTTCCTTTTCCTGATCCATATATTAACCCATCCCGAGCTCAGTAGATCAATCAACAGCACATTAGACTAAGAGAGGGAAGTGAACCAAAGGACATACATTCTTATCCAATTATCCAACTACATTCCAACAATTATAGTTTCATTTTGATTAATATTTTTGAAAGATTAATAATTCTTTTGCAAGAAGAAACCTTTTACTCTTTTCCATATCCCTTATAAAAGAGATTATGTATGCTTACTTTCTTGCTTCTTGAATTGCAACATACTTCTTATCTTTGCCCAGCACTATGCCAAGTGCCCAGACATGTTATAAAACATGTGCAACACCCTATGCACGCAACACACACAAAACATACATAAATATAGTGCAACTTTTATATCTAGTGACATGAGCCCACTTTTGAACTTTAAAATAAATGCAAGCCATCTTTTAGGAGGTGGTGCATGCTTTAAGGACTTAATCTGATAAAGAGTGAAAAGGACACTGAAATCCACACCCCCTGATGCTTGGGAGCACAAAATATTGGCTATTTTGCACTCCATGTGTCAGTTCATTCTCCAACAGCAGGTAAGATGCCCTATACAAGTGTCTCTTTTGCCCTATGCATGTCTGTATGGAAAAAATTGAGCTAAACTAAAAAAAAAAAGTTCTTGCTTCCTTCTAAATAGGTAATAATAGCCATTAGATTTTTCAGAGGATCTGATACCGTTATGTGTAAAGTTCTTGCCAAAGAAACACCAAGATAGATCCATAATTTTTTTTTTTACCAGAACATATTTAGTGCAGAAAGAATACTCTGTTAAACCGTTAGTAAGAGACACATCGAAATAGTGTTCACATCCTTGGAGAAAACTTCTTGTGATAGAATCAAAGCAAAAGGAATATTAAATGAACCAGATTTTACTGAAATAGGAGCTATGGTCAAGGGTGTAAAAAGGCTGAGCTTTGCTCAGCTTAACTGGGTTCATGACCTTAGGCCTAGGTTTAGGTCATGAGACAATTAGTAAGCTCAGACATGTCTGTACTAGCAAGCTCATGCCCAAGCTCAGGTTGGCTTCACTAGAATTGGTGGGATAAATATTAATGCATGGCATCAATTTATCCGATACAATAAATTACCAAGAAAATGCTCTTTTATGAACTTTAACGTCAGTTATTTTTTTTCCTTTAAGTTCCATAGTGGTCAACTGATTAATTAGTACAGTTACAAAGTTGAATGAAAAAATAAATTTAATAATGTAATAAATATAAAAATACAAACATGAATTAGTCAAGTGAGCCAAGCACGGTCTCGCTCAGATCATTATCATTTATTAAACAAGCTTAACTTAGCCTTAGGCTCAGCTCGTGAGAGAGCCGAGCACGTTGCACTCATTGATAGCATAGTTTTAAATATCACGATAGGTCCCTCGATATATAGCTCATAGCGTGGTGGGGAAATAATATGTAGGATCATACAAAACTTAACACATTTCCACTAATATATCATGATATTTTAAATTTCAATCAAATATGCCACAAATATTTAAATATTACGATATAGGCCAACATAAGGGATACATCAACTGAAATTTCTCCCAAACCCCTCATTCGACCACAAGTGCTTCTACATCAATAAAATATCCTATCCCAATTAGTTGTTGCTTTTTTTTTTTTTAAATGAATTATCCCAACTAGTTGGGATAGGCAATGGATATCATGATCCCTTTTCTAACCTATCAAAAGCCATACATTCAGTTAAATTAGGTATATCTAAATCATTTTTAATTGAGTCCACTCGTGCCCTTTTAGATCCTTCAACATGCACCCTCTCGCACCTCATGGTTTTAAATGTCGAATTTGATGGAAATTTTGCACTTTTGGAATAAAAAAATATCGGGGGAAATTTCCTATTTCACGCTATTTCTTGTAAAAGACTACAAAATTTCAAGAAAAAGAGGAATATAGATGCAAGGAAAATTTTGTGGCCCTTCCAAAAAGGAAATTTCACTATATTTTGGCGATACATAAAACCATGATGTACCTTTCATAGGGGCCTCTGTACACATCATTTATTTTTTGAATTAATAAAGAGGAATAAGGAACATCCCCTCTGCAATTCATTTCTTTTTTCAAAACGTGGTGCATACTTTTAATTTTCTGCCAACCTCATTTAGAACGTTAAAGGCAAAGCATACCTTGATGATTTGAACCCCAAATCACATGGAAAACACGACTTTGAAAATCGTTGACTAAACTAAAGCCAAAATGTGAGTTCATTTGTCAAAAATTATTTCTTTCAGCTTGCCACAATTTATTTCTTTGTTAGCATTACCTTTCAGACGATTGAGATCACATGTGAATGCAACTAGTTATTAGCTTCATCACACAATGAACAGTTAATTAAACCAGAAAAGCTAAAATTCAACAGAAGACAGATATGGAAGCAGAGGATGAGATAAAACCTCATTTAATGAGTGACAGAGAGCCTCCTCCCCCAAAGAAGAGTATATAGTCACGACTGTCACATTGCGCCTGAAGCATCCCTGAACCAAGAAAAAAGACAAATAATATTAACCAAATTGTGATATGTATCAGCAGCAAAAGGTTTGGTGTTTTATTTCTTCAAATAAATTCACACATTTGTGTGTGTGTATATATCATATGTGCCTGACAGAAAGTGAGCTTGAAGAGGACAGGAAGGTGTGATCTCATAGTGGCAGTGATATATGTTTGTTGACATCCTTCTTTCTTTTTTTTAGTAACTGGTGGAAATCCTTGTATGAAGTTTTTGGGAGGTTCTCTTGAGTAGGTGACTCCATTTGGGTGTACGGTCCCTTCTAAAGTGGAGTGATTTGTTTAGTGTGCAGCACAAAGATAGTGGACAATTTAGTAAAGAGGAGATGGTGTTTGCCCAATTGTTGTGTTCTTTGTAAGGAGAGTACAAAGGATGCTTATAATCTTCTTATCATGGTTTCAAGGATTGGCCGATATCGGTCTGGACTGGGACCGGACGGGACCGGTCCGGTTCCAACCAGCGATACAAGCCTTTGTATCGCCGGGTTATGGACCGACGGTCCGGCGACTGGTCCCGCCGGTCCCACCGGTCCGGCGACCAGTCCGCCATTCCCTCCGGTCCGGCGACCGATATCGCCGTCCGGTAGTCTGGTGACCGGTCCCGCCGGTCCGGCGACCGGTTCCAGTATTTAAAACCTTGCTTCTTATTCCTTGTAGAGTGACCAAGAATACATATCCTTCTTATTTCTGATTTGGTGACCCTCGGATTTTCCTAGAGATGTTCCGGGTTTGTTCAAAAGCTGAGGTAAAGGTCCATGAGGAAGGAGTGGTTTTCATGATTTTGCTAAGGGTTCCTTATGCAGTTTGTTGGAGCTTCTGGAAAAAGAGATAGAATTCTGCGTGATAATAAGAGCAGATCCCCTCCCCTGTAATGAAGTTGCATTGACATGTTTTTTTTTTTTTGCTCGACAAGTGTAATACTATAAAAAGGTATAGAAAGTTACAGTATGGTAACTAAGGCAAACTGTACACGAAAAGTATACTCAAAACTTTCCCAGGAACAACCAATTACCCATACCAAAAAGAATTATCACTCCAAGCAAAATCAGAAAAAGAAATATCCCTCAAATCTACAAAGATAGAAGCCCAAATTTTTGTGTGGGCTTACGGTTGACCAGAATTTTTATGTTTTTCCTTTAGGCACTTCTCTTGTAAAATGGGGTGATATGTTAATGGGGTGTTAGTCAGATTTTGCTTTTATTATGGGAAATCTTTTTTTTTTTTCACTATTGGTTCTCCTTTTGTATTCACTTATAAATCCACCAATATAAATATCATTGGCTCTCCTTTTGTATTCATTTGTAAATCCTCACTTGTGTGCTTATATGTTTATGTATATATAGTGGGACACTTGTAGATTCTCTTTAAGAAGATGCACCAATGCAAAAAATTTGTGTTATTGAATGACTTTTAACCATCTTATTAAGATATCAGAATTTTGATAAAGTTCTTCAATAGTTTTCCACCCTCTAATAGGAAAGAGTGAAATCAAATGGCTAAAATAATTTGAGCAAGCTGATACTTGGCACAATTTCTCTCTTAACTGGACCCATCAGATGGAGGGTCTTGACCCTTTGTGAATGCAAGCCACATGAAACTAGCTCTTAGGACCCTTAAGGAGTCCTTAAGCTCCAGATCCAAGATTTTTTCATAAATAAAAGGTTTCATCAGTATGCAAATATATACATGTATATGTGTATGTGTGAATGTATAAATCATTGTAAAGTACCCTAAGAAACATCTAGTTCAGATAAATTGGGATCTCATCATATGGATAAAGAAAGACACCTATTATTAAAAAAAATAATAATAATAGTGATAAACGAGAATATTCATCAAAATATATTTGCTTTAAATGAGAGACGCATAAAAGATGAGCACCTGTAATGCAATAAACCACTCTGCACGTGTATCAGCAAAAATTGCTGCTCGTTCTTCCTTTTTATGCCCAAGATGCACCAAACCAGATGCAAAGCTGCACACTGCTTCAAAAGCTTCACCATAGCTTACCCACTCATATCCTCCCATATGAAGCTTCTCAAAAGACTTCCCATTTTCCGTTATTTCCATCTCCCTTGAAACTAACTTCCGAGTTCCAAGTAAGGGACGGTCTCGCTGACACTTACATGAATGTTCAAACAGCTCTGCAAGCGTTGTGATACCTTCCCATGCTGTTTCCACAGGGGAAGTAAACCTAGAGTTTCGGATTGCATATCCAGGCTCCCCACCAACATCAACAGGTAAACCCCGTTTCTTTCCATTTCTTGCATTCCGAAAGAGAAGAGAAAATACAAGGGGAACAAGAATGCCAACAATATACGCACTCATTCTTTGGATATCAACTGCACTTACCCTGATGAAGAAAGATTAATTAGTTCAATTCTTAGAACTATTATGGCATATGTTCATTTTCATTCAAAATATCATCAGCACAAAGAGTAAACCTATAGGGAATAAAAATTAAAAAAAATTAACAAGTTCAAAATTAAAAAAAAAAAAGAAAAAAAAACTTCATTTTGATGCAGCCAGATCAAATTAACAACAGTGACATATCACATTTAATAATCCTGGTCATGACCAACAGACCATATTATTGGTATCTGCCACCAAATTTTAGATGCACCTGATGATAGACTTGTATGGGAATAAGTGACACGATGGTAGGAGTAGAGGACATAACAAATCCCATAAAAGTGAAACAGAAGGAGGGGAACCATGAAAGTGCATTTTCCTTCCAATAAAGAAATTTCCCACTTAAACTTGCTTTTCTAAGAGATACTGAAACATCCAAAGATTAAGAAAACCCAGAGCATATACCAGAAGAAGCATGTGCTGACTTGTTTTCTTCAACCAAAACCCAAAGACAAGGCCGCATTGTGAATGTCTTTCCCCAGTTATAGTAAATCTCAAGTTCACTTGTTACTCCTCATTTCATAGTTTTTAATAAACTCGTAGAATTGATTTTATAACTAAGTCCTTACATAAAATTTAGGCCTTTCGTGAAGTCACTTCCAATCCTTGAGCCATCCCAAATCCAAAAAATTTGTAAAAAGATTGCCAAATTAATCAATCATCCCAAAATAACAAATCTTGTCTATCCAAGTGAGTGCCAATTGAGACAGTTTTACCGAAAATGAAGTCCACATACAGTTGAAAATAGCTAAATTAAGTGAGAAAGCAAAAAGCTCAATGTACAGTATCCTGATGAAAAACACCAAAATAATCTTAAGCTGACTAAACACACTTCATTGAAGAAACAAACAGAAGATTAAACATGAAAAATTGCAGAAAACTTCATCAATCAAACAACAAACTATATGTAACTTCAAATAAATACCAAACGTTGAAAATAACAAAAATTGCAAATAAATAAAGCATCAAATCAATCACAAACAACCAGAATGAGAAGCAAAATCTTACTTTCAAACTCTGAATTGATCAGAGAGAAACTAGGGTTTCTTTCGAAGGAATCGAGCGTTGTTGAGATCCCTAAAGGTTTGTGCTTAGTCTTATACGTGAAAATGGAAGACGGAGACTTGCGGAGAGATCGAGAGGATTCAATGTTGGAGTTTCAGAACCTACTACTGCGAACATCTGTTATTTTATTTTTATTTTTATTTTTATTTTTTATTTTTATTTTTTGTAACGTTACTTACAATTCTGTACGTGAAGACAATAAGAAAGAAGTTACGTGTTATGGTGATTTACACTTTACACATAGCTCTCTGGCTCATCAATCTTAGCCGTTCATCATCAACATTTCTAAACTATTTATTCAATCATGTGCTCAATATTCAAAGCTAAATGAATTAGCCCACGATATGAAGTTGCTTACTCTGACCATGTGATCTAGAGAAAAATTCTATTAGACTATTTTATATTCTTGATGAAATCATGTAGGACTCATTGAGCAAAGGATTACACTTGAATATATATATATATATATATATATAATATTTTATGTTGAATGGTCAATAGAGTTTAAAGAATAGTAATGGGGACTCCTGAGTTAGGAGTGTGGGCTCACATGTTTAACATTGATTATCTATAACTCCGAGTGGTTGTCCCAATGGTCACTTGCAGTTGGTGCCTCATGAAGTACTATGTCTGGGGTTTGATTCATGCGAGGGCCGTTTCACTTGAGGTTACTAAAGGCTTATTCGATCGTTAATTTCAGGGTTCTAAGAATTAGTCATGGTGTGCGCAAACTGGCCCGGATACCTCGATTATCAAAAAAAGAAAAAGAAAAAAAAAAAAACATTGATTGTCTATCAATTGATAGAAAATAAGAGTGGGTATGATTTAGGTGAGGCAACAAATTTTGATTGTACTGCACAACATCTGATCATTCTTGTTTGTATGAATGTACAACTTTGGTAACTAACATCCACAAAACAAGATCTACTTTATGATAAAGCGGGTCCATTGAAAGTGCCCCCTTTACATTCTATCCTCATGTAAGTTTTTCTAGTTTTGTTGATTATACTTTCCGGTGAATCCTCTTTTACTTTTTATTTCTTTTCCTTCCTTTCTTCTTCTTTCTACTTTATTTTATTTTCTTTTCTTAAAGAGAAGTTAGAGGCAGTGGTGGCAATGGATCGAGTTGTAATCGGGTTGAGACTTAAACAGGTTGGGTTGGATTCGACTCGTTTATCAACTGGTAAGGAAAATCTCAATCCGAACTCAACCCACCCATAAACGGATCGAACTCTCCAACCCGTTTAAATTTTAATTATTTATTTATTTTAATTTGAAATTAATAAAATCGTAAATCATCTTATTTAACATTATATTTTTAATAAATATTGTAAAAAAATAAAAAATAATAATAAATCAGTGTGAGTTTGGTGGGTTGGGTTGGGTTCGATCAGTTTACCAACGGGTTGACAAAACCTAGATCCGAACCCAACCCATTTAATAAATAGGTCGACTCTAACCCGCTTAGGTAGATTGGATCGGATCGGGTTGGCGTGTTGGGTGATAAATTGCCAGCTCTAGTTAGAGGAGGTAGGGGTAAAACAATTCCATTGAAAGTGTCCCTTTACCTTTCAGTTTCTATTTTCTTTTAAATGAACGTACCGACTATCATTACTTCGACGTTGGGCTGTAAATAGGGTGGGTTGGGCCGGGTTCTACTCAGTTCGGGTTCGGACCAAGCCCAGCCCAACCCAAACTCAAACTAAACCTAGTAAGCCCGAACCCAATCCAGAACTTCATTTGTTGAGTTCGGGCTGGGTTCAAGTTGGCCCAAATTAAATGAAAATGAACAAAAAAATTAAAAAAGAAAAAAGAAAAAGGAAAAAATATTTTTGTGAAAGTAGCATAACAAAATCTATATATATATATATATATAAAATATAAAAGAATTTTATATTTTGGTCAAGTAATATAACATTTTGTAAAGTAATATATATATATATATATATATA
>JAUPMG010000014.1:19395396-19410296 GCA_031762675.1 Pachysandra terminalis
ATATGGCGTAAGAAAATCATTTAATTAACCATCATTGTGTTGTCCCAAACTCGTAGGAATCGGAAATTCCAAACACTCGTTGCATTCCAAAAGTCAAATTATATCCAACTATGAGACAACTTTCTAATCATTCAAAGCCAACCAAAAGTTACCTACAGTAACTCAAAAAGACTACGTAGAAGTAAATCTCATCATCAATAGGATGAACTTAACAATACCTCAACAGTATGATGACAAAGACCAGAGCAACCAATGAATGAATCTCTCTGTCAAGTACCAGCATATAGCTAAACAGTTCTGATTCTCATTAATTACAGAAGCAGAAATCCACATAAACAAAGTAGTAATTTCAAATGATTCTGGGCAGAAGATTTGGAAAAAGGAAAACAATGAAGAACAACTTTTGTTTTCATAGGCAAGCTTGGATGTAAAAATGAAGACGGGCTCGGAAACCAGTTAGGCATATCACAGGCACAAGCTTTTCCAACTAAGCAAACTCTACAAAGAATCACACGGACAAAAGAGATCAGTTTACTAAATAAACTCAGAAGTCAGATTGAATCACCTTGAACGTCCTAATTATGATTACCCGGTGAAAGGGTGAGATCGAAATTCAAGCACCAATATTGCCAAGCCAGATGAACAAGGGGAACTGAGCCAAAGCCATGAGGAGCAAAAGGTAGTGATTCTTACTTGAATCATAACTCCTGACCTCGGCAAACAGTACTCTCTTAATAGTCTTCACCAAGAACACAGCCATGCATAAGCATGTCCAAAGCATCAAGAAATAGTACGAGTAGCTGAAGAGTACATTCCCCAGAACAGCGAGGGACATCCCTGCAAAAGCATACCCAGCATATGCCACAATGTCAAGCAGTGGTGCCTCTGAACTTCCCAGTGAACATAACACCCCCTTAAGCAACAGGACCTGAGCAAACCAGCCAAGCAGTGCCTTGGTGAATACAAAACTCAAGGCTTCTGGGCTAAACCTGCAGAACATGACAGCCAGAGTAAACAACTGCTGTTATAAAAATAAATACTTACAAGTCTTCTTAGTTATATTCTCACTTTCCAAGAAGACCCAACGAGAAGCCCTTGAGGATAATATAGGTCCCAAATGCCATGAAGGGTATGTATAGATCAGGAGCATTTATATCACAGATTGGAGGTTTATACGAAAGCCTGCCCCCAACTGGTTCGGTTATTCTTGTCCAGTGACCCTGAAAAAAAAACACACACACACATTCATTGGAAGGAACTTTCAGTAATTACTATGAGGAAAAAAAACAATCAAACAGTAGGTCTTGGTTAACGTTATAGGTTACCTTGTGCAAGAATGGAAACAGGATCACCTTCAATTTGTTCCTGACATAATGGTCATTAACTTGGAAATAGTATTGAGGATCAGAAAAATACTTGCTGATCTGCACACAAGATTATAAAGATGAAATAGGCTACAAGTTCATCAAATAAAAGATTTTGTGTCCTTGGTAGGACAGAGCTGCAATTTACACCCTATATTTTAAACTCAAATATGATAAGACTGTTCAATCAGTGGCTTCCCTTTGATCAAATTCGATCAATTTGTCAGTAGGCTTGTTTACTGTGTAGGATAGAAAAACATTTTTTCCCTCACGGACATTGAAATTCTTGTGTGTTACAAAAATGGTTCTATGCGAGATATCAGTGCAAGACACTATGTTATAATTTCTGTGAGTCCAAATTATGTTGAAAACATCTGCTCTTTATCGTTGGCATACTACATACATTGCTTTGCACATATTCTGAGCTTGACCCTAATATTCTCTCCCCATATGCACCCAGCCCACCTCGGACGAGTCCTGAACCTGCTCCAGAGAATGCATTCTCAAATGGATTCAGCTGAGGTTTTAATGGGGGTCCTTGCATCCCAGCCTGATTTCCAGGATTCTCATGCATTGCTGCAATATGGAAGAAATTTGAAGAAAAAATTATTACACCAAGGAGACAATATAATAAGAAGACAAAAAGATAAACGTCATATACATCAGATAAAAATATTTAATTGTTGAGATGATATTCAGTCCCAAATAAGAAATGATATACAAAAAAATAAATAAATAAATAAATAAATAAATAAATAAAACTGAAATTTAAATCCTCCAATTAAGTTTCCAATGATCAAGCCAGAAAAATGCTAGGGTGTACAATGAGCTTGAAGTTAATAAATAAACTGTAGAACCAGTAAACTAAGGTGGTCTGGGAACCTATGCTTGAGAGAATGGAGAGAAAGCTTGATTCTTGGAGAGGAAAGTTTCTTTCTAGAGGGGGAAAGTTGCCTTTGCTCAAATCGGCTTTTGCTAATCTCCCCACCAATCTGTTGTCTGTTTTTTTGGCTGTGGCTTCTAAGATGGAGAAATTGGGAAGAGATTTTTTTTGGTGTGATAAAGATGGAAATGGGAAATACCATTGGACATCTTGGGATCTGGGTGTGAGAAGGACGAAGGAGTTTAATATCGTCTTTTGGGTAAATGGCTATGGCGGTTTGGGGTTGAAAGGGAAAGTTTGTGGAGAAAAGTTATTGCGGGGAAGTTTGGGTGCTGCCAGGGTGATTGGGCTCCCTTACTGTCCTCTAAAGCTTACAGGGTGGGCATGTGGAAAGCCATCTCGAGTGTGGAGTGACAGTCTGATAAGGCTATTTTTTCAGATTGGTGATGGTTCAAGGGTGAGTTTCTGGAATGATGTGTGGTGTAGGCCTGTAAACGGATCGGATTCGAAGCGGATTCCGCTGAATCAGAATCCGATCCGTTAAGAAATCTACTAGATCCGAATTCGAATCCGAATCCGAATCTGACAGATCTTCTTAAATTCTATTCGAACTCGAATTCAATTATGATCCAAAATCCGAAATCCAATTCGATCCGACTATCCCAAAATCCAAGTCTAGAAGAGAAGAATGCTGAAAACTAGGGTTTTTCGTTTTGTTCTGTTTACAAGGAATGCTAGTATGTATCACGAGTAATGATACCATGTAGCTATAATGTATAAAAGTATTGTATGTGATGGAGTGGATATGTTGTTATGGAGACACTATTCATAGATAATGATAGTATGTGACACACTATACCAAAAAGAATACATGAGTTTTAATTATATAATCGAATCGGATTTATATAGATCCATATGCGATAATAATCGGATTTTTCGGATTCGGATCTTAATTGAATTTTGGATCGAAACTAGCTTACTGAATCTGCTATAATTGGATCGGATTCGGGTCATGATCCGATCAATTGACAGGCCTAGTGTGGTGTGGCTATATCCCTTTGAAGGAGAGGTTCCCGTCTATTTTTGCCATTGCTTCTTCTTTTGAGGAGAAGGTATCGGATGTCATGTGTAGAAATAGCGAGTCCATCTTTTGAGACATTAGACTTCGTAGGCTTCTTTTTGAGAGAGAGGTTGAACCTTTGGGGGAACTGCTTCAGACTCTTCATTCCGTTCAGGTTAGTGGTGGAAGTGATGGTCATTGTTGGCGGCTTGCGAATGATAGAGGATTTTCGGACAGATCCTTTTTCATGGCTTTATCTTCTCACTTTGGTCCTTTTGCTCATGAGGATGTGGTTTGGAAATGGAGGGTGCCCTCTAAAGTGACTTTCTTCCTTTGGCTGGGTTAACAAGACAAGATTCTCACTCTGGACCATTTGCAGAGTCGTGGTTGGTCTTTTCCTAATCATTGTTGTATGTGTAGTGTTGCTGAGGAGACGATTGATCATTTTTTGGTTCAACGTGTGATGGCGGATAGGTGCTGGACTTTTTTTTTGTTCCAAATTTAATTTGGCTTGAGTTCCTCCTAGTAGCTTCCGTGCTCTTCTTTTTAGGTGGGGGGCAAGAAAAGCCAAGGATAGAAAGAATGTGCTTCGGAATCTTGTGTCTGGTGCGGTCGTCTGGTCAATCTGGCTTGAGCGGAATCAAAGAACCTTTGAAGGCAAGGAAGGTTGGTTGGAGAGGGGGTGTTTCGAAATCGTATTTTATCTTTGATTTTTGTTTGGGCCTCTGTGTATGTAGAACTGAGAGATACTTCATTTTCTGACTTTGCTTGGGGAGATAATTCTTTTTGGTGTGAGTAATTGATTATTGTTTTTGGGGAAAGGTTGGGTATATTTTTTGTGAGCAGATGCCTTAGTGACTATACTGTAAGTTTCCTATTTTATATTGTACTTCATAAAAAAAAAAAAAAAAGAACCAGTAAACTAACGATAATAGGTTTGAAGTAGTTTGAATGGTTAATGTACCACAACATGAACCAGCACAGTTTGTGAGCATATCTTGAGTGAATCAAATAGTCCTAGCAACATAATACACATCCTTTTCTCTCAACTGTCAATCTTCTCATTCCAAGTAATCCATCAAATACTCCACCTACCCAAATCAAGGTCCGTATCCAATAGTGGTATTGAATGTTGGCATTATTATAAGAAAGGGCACATTAGATGGGATTGAACTACAAAAAAAAAAGGAAAAGAAAAAATCCCCAACATAGTTAACACAGTAGAGGATGATTTGGATGGTGATGGGCACAGCTCAATGAGGAGTTATGAAGGTTTTGGAAGGTGCTTGACTTCTTATGAAGGCAATTAAGACAAGGAACTTGTATGTGTTGTGTGCTAACACGGTTATAAGTAGACAATCAATGAGGCAATTGGGCATCCCAGTTACAACTCAAGAAGTTATGGCAGCTGCATATGAGCCAAGTGGGTGGGCAGGCTTTGGTAAAGACAAGTAAAAGCGTTTTACTCTCTAACGTGAGGCTATTGAGGGATTCTTTCTTGGTTGTTGAAGATGTTTCAGATGGCAAGGTAGTTGATGCAATTTCTATGCAAAAGTCCAAGAGTAACTTGGACTTGAACAACATGCAATACAATTGGTTTGAAGACTTGTGGAGTATGGTGCTGAAAACGATGATGAGCAGTTTTCAATGGCTTGATTGAGTTCGAGCCAAGGTAGACATTGAGTTTGTGTTGATTTCTTAGAGTGACATGGGTTTGTAGCAAGGTTTTAAATTTCGATTTTGCTAGACATTTCGCCAAGGGGTGTCTGGTGAAATTTCGCCTATATTTCGCCATATTTCGCCTATATTTCGCTGAAATTTCGGCGAAATGAGGAAATATCTCCATTTTGCCAACCTGTAAAATGGCGGCATTTCGCTGGCATGCCGGCGAAATTTAAAACCATGGTTTGTAGGTTTCCTTGCTAAATTTGGAAACGTGTTTTAGGGTCTCTTACTTTTGGGTTAGTTGAGAATATTCCTATATAAACCTAGTGTATTGTTTGGCAATTTCTTTTTCCTATTTTTCTGGTCATTTTCACATATCACATGCTGACAATTGGAACAATTTTGCACATATATATAATACATTATGTAGAAAGAACTTATAAATGCATGAATGATATGTGATCTAAATATAATGATATTATAGCTGATATATATATATATCAAACATTCATTGATGCAACTATATTACCATGAGATTTAGATCACATACCATGCATGCATTTATAAGATTTTCCTATAAATTGCACTTTATACATACACATTTTTTAGCGAATATATCTTCTCACATTATAAATTATAAAGTCGAGTGGCTTTTTTGTCTAACATGGACGCATAAATTAAATAATTTATATCCACATCTAAATGCCAGATTCTTGGCTGTCCAAGTTCTACTACTAAATTGAAAAGATAAAATCACCAAAGGCCTCTGATTTTGAGTATGTCTCCTCAATCCAACAAGTAAATTGAGTTGCCTTTGATTAACCTGCATATTAATCAAAACAATGAATGCTACTCATGAAGATTCCAAGTAGTATAATGATACTAAGAATCACAGCTTTAAAAGTCTGTAATATTAACCATTCTGGATAACCCTGTACAAAGATGAAATATTCAAAATTTTGGCTATCTCACCGACACTATTGTCTTCCATTTACAGTATTTTTTTCTAACTCTTACATACGTTTCTTCTATATCTTCTAAAAATATAATATCAATTTCCAAACTAATTGACATGTGAAATGTTCTAGCCAAAATATCGCCATTTTTAATTCATTCAACCTATTCAAAATATAAATTTCATGAAATTTTGCAAAATCAAGATAAAATTAAAACAATGCCCAGAATCATCATATACGTTCTCGAAATTAAACGGATCTCCTAGGCCAAAACACAGCCATTGATCCATCATAGTAACTTCGAGATTCATTTTTATTCATGGACTAAGTCCAAACTGATCTATTAGTATTAGGTAGATTGACGCTTTTGCAAACAAGAATTTGGATTCATGCTCAGAAACATCAAATTCCGGAAATGATTTGCATAAAAAAAAGGGGGAGAAATGCTTGAATCTGGTATTGAAATTTTAGAAAAGGAAACATGTTAATCACCAACATAAGAAAATCTAGGTCTAGATCATAAGTGGAAAAAGTTATATCGTAAGCCAATCACAAGTAAAGAAACCATAATCGAAGAGGCGGTTAGGTTTCAATACTAGATTCAAGCATTTCTCCCTCTTTTTTTTGATGCAAATCATTTCTGGAATTTGATGTTTCTAAGCATGAATCCAAATTCTTGTCTGCAAAAGCATCAATCTACTTTAAACTAATAGATCAGTTTGGATTTAGTCCATGAATAACAATTAATCTCGAAGTTACTATGGTCAGGAGATGGATCAATGGTTGTGTTTTTGTCTAGGAGATCCGTTTAATTTCGAGAACGTATATGATGATTCTGGGCATTGTTTTAATTTGATCTTGATTTTGTAAAATTTCATGAAATTTATATTTTGAATAGCTTGGATGAATTAAAAATGGCGATATTTTGGCTAGAGCATTTCACAAGTCAATCAGTTTGGAAATTGATATTATATTTTTAGAAGATATAGAAGAAACGTATGTAAGAGTTAGAAAAAAATACTGAAAATGGAAGACAATAGTGTCGGTGAGATGGCCAAAATTTTGAATATTTCATCTCATCTTTGTACAGGGTTATCCAGAATGGTTAATATTACAGACTTTTAAAGCTGTGATTCTTAGTATCATTATACTACTTGGAATCTTCATGAGTAGCATTCATTGTTTTGATTAATATGCAGGTTAATCAAAGGCAACTCAATTTACTTGTTGGATTGAGGAGACATACTCAAAATCAGAGGCCTTTGGTGATTTTATCTTTTCAATTTAGTGGTAGAACTTGGACAGCCAAGAATCTGGCATTTAGATGTGGATATAAATTATTTAATTTATGAGTCCATGTTAGAAAAAAAGGCCACTCGACTTTATAGTTTATAACGTGAGAAGATATATTCCCTAAAAAATGTGTAAGTGCAATTTATAGGAAAATCTTATAAATGCATGCATGGTATGTGATCTAAATATCATGGTAGTATAGCTGCATCAATGAATGTTTGATATATATATATATATCAAACATTCATTGATGCAGCTATACTACCATGATATTTAGATCACATACCATGCATGCATTTATAAGATTTTCCTATAAATTGCACTTACACATTTTTTAGGGAATATATCTTCTCACGTTATAAACTATAAAGTCGAGTGGCCTTTTTTTCTAACATGGACTCATAAATTAAATAATTTATATCCACATCTAAATGCCAGATTCTTGGCTGTCCAAGTTCTACCACTAAATTGAAAAGATAAAATCACCAAAGGCCTCTGATTTTGAGTATGTCTCCTCAATCCAACAAGTAAATTGAGTTGCCTTTGATTAACCTGCATATTAATCAAAACAATGAATGCTACTCATGAAGATTCCAAGTAGTATAATGATACTAAGAATCACAGCTTTAAAAGTCTGTAATATTAACCATTCTGGATAACCCTGTACAAAGATGAGATGAAATATTCAAAATTTTGGCCATCTCACCGACACTATTGTCTTCCATTTTCAGTATTTTTTTCTAACTCTTACATACGTTTCTTCTATATCTTCTAAAAATATAATATCAATTTCCAAACTGATTGACTTGTGAAATGCTCTAGCCAAAATATCGCCATTTTTAATTCATCCAAGCTATTCAAAATATAAATTTCATGAAATTTTACAAAATCAAGATCAAATTAAAACAATGCCCAGAATCATCATATACGTTCTCGAAATTAAACGGATCTCCTAGACAAAAACACAACCATTGATCCATCTCCTGACCATAGTAACTTCGAGATTAATTGTTATTCATGGACTAAATCCAAACTGATCTATTAGTTTAAAGTAGATTGATGCTTTTGCAGACAAGAATTTGGATTCATGCTTAGAAACATCAAATTCCAGAAATGATTTGCATCAAAAAAAAGAGGGAGAAATGCTTGAATCTAGTATTGAAACCTAACCGCCTCTTCGATTATGGTTTCTTTACTTGTGATTGGCTTACGATATAACTTTTTCCACTTATGATCTAGACCTAGATTTTCTTATGTTGGTGATTAACATGTTTCCTTTTCTAAAATTTCAATACCAGATTCAAGCATTTCTCCCCCTTTTTTTTATGCAAATCATTTCCGGAATTTGATGTTTCTGAGCATGAATCCAAATTCTTGTTTGCAAAAGCGTCAATCTACCTAATACTAATAGATCAGTTTGGACTTAGTCCATGAATAAAAATGAATCTCGAAGTTACTATGATGGATCAATGGCTGTGTTTTGGCCTAGGAGATCCGTTTAATTTCGAGAACGTATATGATGATTCTGGGCATTGTTTTAATTTTATCTTGATTTTGCAAAATTTCATGAAATTTATATTTTGAATAGGTTGAATGAATTAAAAATGGCGATATTTTGGCTAGAACATTTCACATGTCAATTAGTTTGGAAATTGATATTATATTTTTAGAAGATATAGAAGAAACGTATGTAAGAGTTAGAAAAAAATACTGTAAATGGAAGACAATAGTGTCGGTGAGATAGCCAAAATTTTGAATATTTCATCTTTGTACAGGGTTATCCAGAATGGTTAATATTACAGACTTTTAAAGCTGTGATTCTTAGTATCATTATACTACTTGGAATCTTCATGAGTAGCATTCATTGTTTTGATTAATATGCAGGTTAATCAAAGGCAACTCAATTTACTTGTTGGATTGAGGAGACATACTCAAAATCAGAGGCCTTTGGTGATTTTATCTTTTCAATTTAGTAGTAGAACTTGGACAGCCAAGAATCTGGCATTTAGATGTGGATATAAATTATTTAATTTATGCGTCCATGTTAGACAAAAAAGCCACTCGACTTTATAATTTATAATGTGAGAAGATATATTCGCTAAAAAATGTGTATGTATAAAGTGCAATTTATAGGAAAATCTTATAAATGCATGCATGGTATGTGATCTAAATCTCATGGTAATATAGTTGCATCAATGAATGTTTGATATATATATATATCAGCTATAATATCATTATATTTAGATCACATATCATTCATGCATTTATAAGTTCTTTCTACATAATGTATTATATATATGTGCAAAATTGTTCCAATTGTCAGCATGTGATATGTGAAAATGACCAGAAAAATAGGAAAAAGAAATTGCCAAACAATACACTAGGTTTATATAGGAATATTCTCAACTAACCCAAAAGTAAGAGACCCTAAAACACGTTTCCAAATTTAGCAAGGAAACCTACAAACCATGGTTTTAAATTTCGCCGGCATGCCAGCGAAATGCCGCCATTTTACAGGTTGGCAAAATGGAGATATTTCCTCATTTCGCCGAAATTTCAGCGAAATATAGGCGAAATATGGCGAAATATAGGCGAAATTTCACCAGACACCCCTTGGCGAAATGTCTAGCAAAATCGAAATTTAAAACCTTGCTACAAACCCATGTCACTCTAAGAAATCAACACAAACTCAATGTCTACCTTGGCTCGAACTCAATCAAGCCATTGAAAACTGCTCATCATCGTTTTCAGCACCATACTCCACAAGTCTTCAAACCAATTGTATTGCATGTTGTTCAAGTCCAAGTTACTCTTGGACTTTTGCATAGAAATTGCATCAACTACCTTGCCATCTGAAACATCTTCAACAACCAAGAAAGAATCCCTCAATAGCCTCACGTTAGAGAGTAAAACGCTTTTACTTGTCTTTACCAAAGCCTGCCCACCCACTTGGCTCATATGCAGCTGCCATAACTTCTTGAGTTGTAACTGGGATGCCCAATTGCCTCATTGATTGTCTACTTATAACCGTGTTAGCACACAACACATACAAGTTCCTTGTCTTAATTGCCTTCATAAGAAGTCAAGCACCTTCCAAAACCTTCATAACTCCTCATTGAGCTGTGCCCATCACCATCCAAATCATCCTCTACTGTGTTAACTATGTTGGGGATTTTTTCTTTTCCTTTTTTTTTTGTAGTTCAATCCCATCTAATGTGCCCTTTCTTATAATAATGCCAACATTCAATACCACTATTGGATACGGACCTTGATTTGGGTAGGTGGAGTATTTGATGGATTACTTGGAATGAGAAGATTGACAGTTGAGAGAAAAGGATGTGTATTATGTTGCTAGGACTATTTGATTCACTCAAGATATGCTCACAAACTGTGCTGGTTCATGTTGTGGTACATTAACCATTCAAACTACTTCAAACCTATTATCGTTAGTTTACTGGTTCTTTTTTTTTTTTTTTTATGAAGTACAATATAAAATAGGAAACTTACAGTATAGTCACTAAGGCATCTGCTCACAAAAAATATACCCAACCTTTCCCCAAAAACAATAATCAATTACTCACACCAAAAAGAATTATCTCCCCAAGCAAAGTCAGAAAATGAAGTATCTCTCAGTTCTACATACACAGAGGCCCAAACAAAAATCAAAGATAAAATACGATTTCGAAACACCCCCTCTCCAACCAACCTTCCTTGCCTTCAAAGGTTCTTTGATTCCGCTCAAGCCAGATTGACCAGACGACCGCACCAGACACAAGATTCCGAAGCACATTCTTTCTATCCTTGGCTTTTCTTGCCCCCCACCTAAAAAGAAGAGCACGGAAGCTACTAGGAGGAACTCAAGCCAAATTAAATTTGGAACAAAAAAAAAGTCCAGCACCTATCCGCCATCACACGTTGAACCAAAAAATGATCAATCGTCTCCTCAGCAACACTACACATACAACAATGATTAGGAAAAGACCAACCACGACTCTGCAAATGGTCCAGAGTGAGAATCTTGTCTTGTTAACCCAGCCAAAGGAAGAAAGTCACTTTAGAGGGCACCCTCCATTTCCAAACCACATCCTCATGAGCAAAAGGACCAAAGTGAGAAGATAAAGCCATGAAAAAGGATCTGTCCGAAAATCCTCTATCATTCGCAAGCCGCCAACAATGACCATCACTTCCACCACTAACCTGAACGGAATGAAGAGTCTGAAGCAGTTCCCCCAAAGGTTCAACCTCTCTCTCAAAAAGAAGCCTACGAAGTCTAATGTCTCAAAAGATGGACTCGCTATTTCTACACATGACATCCGATACCTTCTCCTCAAAAGAAGAAGCAATGGCAAAAATAGACGGGAACCTCTCCTTCAAAGGGATATAGCCACACCACACTAGGCCTGTCAATTGATCGGATCATGACCCGAATCCGATCCAATTATAGCAGATTCAGTAAGCTAGTTTCGATCCAAAATTCAATTAAGATCCGAATCCGAAAAATCCGATTATTATCGCATATGGATCTATATAAATCCGATTCGATTATATAATTAAAACTCATGTATTCTTTTTGGTATAGTGTGTCACATACTATCATTATCTATGAATAGTGTCTCCATAACAACATATCCACTCCATCACATACAATACTTTTATACATTATAGCTACATGGTATCATTACTCGTGATACATACTAGCATTCCTTGTAAACAGAACAAAACGAAAAACCCTAGTTTTCAGCATTCTTCTCTTCTAGACTTGGATTTTGGGATAGTCGGATCGAATTGGATTTCGGATTTTGGATCATAATTGAATTCGAGTTCGAATAGAATTTAAGAAGATCTGTCAGATTCGGATTCGGATTCGAATTCGGATCTAGTAGATTTCTTAACGGATCGGATTCTGATTCAGCGGAATCCGCTTCGAATCCGATCCGTTTACAGGCCTACACCACACATCATTCCAGAAACTCACCCTTGAACCATCACCAATCTGAAAAAATAGCCTTATCAGACTGTCACTCCACACTCGAGATGGCTTTCCACATGCCCACCCTGTAAGCTTTAGAGGACAGTAAGGGAGCCCAATCACCCTGGCAGCACCCAAACTTCCCCGCAATAACTTTTCTCCACAAACTTTCCCTTTCAACCCCAAACCGCCATAGCCATTTACCCAAAAGACGATATTAAACTCCTTCGTCCTTCTCACACCCAGATCCCAAGATGTCCAATGGTATTTCCCATTTCCATCTTTATCACACCAAAAAAAATCTCTTCCCAATTTCTCCATCTTAGAAGCCACAGCCAAAAAAACAGACAACAGATTGGTGGGGAGATTAGCAAAAGCCGATTTGAGCAAAGGCAACTTTCCCCCTCTAGAAAGAAACTTTCCTCTCCAAGAATCAAGCTTTCTCTCCATTCTCTCAAGCATAGGTTCCCAGACCACCTTAGTTTACTGGTTCTACAGTTTATTTATTAACTTCAAGCTCATTGTACACCCTAGCATTTTTCTGGCTTGATCATTGGAAACTTAATTGGAGGATTTAAATTTCAGTTTTATTTATTTATTTATTTATTTATTTATTTATTTTTTTGTATATCATTTCTTATTTGGGACTGAATATCATCTCAACAATTAAATATTTTTATCTGATGTATATGACGTTTATCTTTTTGTCTTCTTATTATATTGTCTCCTTGGTGTAATAATTTTTTCTTCAAATTTCTTCCATATTGCAGCAATGCATGAGAATCCTGGAAATCAGGCTGGGATGCAAGGACCCCCATTAAAACCTCAGCTGAATCCATTTGAGAATGCATTCTCTGGAGCAGGTTCAGGACTCGTCCGAGGTGGGCTGGGTGCATATGGGGAGAGAATATTAGGGTCAAGCTCAGAATATGTGCAAAGCAATGTATGTAGTATGCCAACGATAAAGAGCAGATGTTTTCAACATAATTTGGACTCACAGAAATTATAACATAGTGTCTTGCACTGATATCTCGCATAGAACCATTTTTGTAACACACAAGAATTTCAATGTCCGTGAGGGAAAAAATGTTTTTCTATCCTACACAGTAAACAAGCCTACTGACAAATTGATCGAATTTGATCAAAGGGAAGCCACTGATTGAACAGTCTTATCATATTTGAGTTTAAAATATAGGGTGTAAATTGCAGCTCTGTCCTACCAAGGACACAAAATCTTTTATTTGATGAACTTGTAGCCTATTTCATCTTTATAATCTTGTGTGCAGATCAGCAAGTATTTTTCTGATCCTCAATACTATTTCCAAGTTAATGACCATTATGTCAGGAACAAATTGAAGGTGATCCTGTTTCCATTCTTGCACAAGGTAACCTATAACGTTAACCAAGACCTACTGTTTGATTGTTTTTTTTCCTCATAGTAATTACTGAAAGTTCCTTCCAATGAATGTGTGTGTGTGTTTTTTTTTCAGGGTCACTGGACAAGAATAACCGAACCAGTTGGGGGCAGGCTTTCGTATAAACCTCCAATCTGTGATATAAATGCTCCTGATCTATACATACCCTTCATGGCATTTGGGACCTATATTATCCTCAAGGGCTTCTCGTTGGGTCTTCTTGGAAAGTGAGAATATAACTAAGAAGACTTGTAAGTATTTATTTTTATAACAGCAGTTGTTTACTCTGGCTGTCATGTTCTGCAGGTTTAGCCCAGAAGCCTTGAGTTTTGTATTCACCAAGGCACTGCTTGGCTGGTTTGCTCAGGTCCTGTTGCTTAAGGGGGTGTTATGTTCACTGGGAAGTTCAGAGGCACCACTGCTTGACATTGTGGCATATGCTGGGTATGCTTTTGCAGGGATGTCCCTCGCTGTTCTGGGGAATGTACTCTTCAGCTACTCGTACTATTTCTTGATGCTTTGGACATGCTTATGCATGGCTGTGTTCTTGGTGAAGACTATTAAGAGAGTACTGTTTGCCGAGGTCAGGAGTTATGATTCAAGTAAGAATCACTACCTTTTGCTCCTCATGGCTTTGGCTCAGTTCCCCTTGTTCATCTGGCTTGGCAATATTGGTGCTTGAATTTCGATCTCACCCTTTCACCGGGTAATCATAATTAGGACGTTCAAGGTGATTCAATCTGACTTCTGAGTTTATTTAGTAAACTGATCTCTTTTGTCCGTGTGATTCTTTGTAGAGTTTGCTTAGTTGGAAAAGCTTGTGCCTGTGATATGCCTAACTGGTTTCCGAGCCCGTCTTCATTTTTACATCCAAGCTTGCCTATGAAAACAAAAGTTGTTCTTCATTGTTTTCCTTTTTCCAAATCTTCTGCCCAGAATCATTTGAAATTACTACTTTGTTTATGTGGATTTCTGCTTCTGTAATTAATGAGAATCAGAACTGTTTAGCTATATGCTGGTACTTGACAGAGAGATTCATTCATTGGTTGCTCTGGTCTTTGTCATCATACTGTTGAGGTATTGTTAAGTTCATCCTATTGATGATGAGATTTACTTCTACGTAGTCTTTTTGAGTTACTGTAGGTAACTTTTGGTTGGCTTTGAATGATTAGAAAGTTGTCTCATAGTTGGATATAATTTGACTTTTGGAATGCAACGAGTGTTTGGAATTTCCGATTCCTACGAGTTTGGGACAACACAATGATGGTTAATTAAATGATTTTCTTACGCCATAT
>JAUPMG010000014.1:19410396-19421046 GCA_031762675.1 Pachysandra terminalis
CTGCATCAGTGAATGTTTCATATATATATATATATATCAGCTATAATATCATTATATTTAGATCTAATACCATGCATGCATTGATAAGATTTTTCAACATAATGTATTATATATGTTTGCGCAAAATTGTCCCAATTTTCGGAATGTGATATGTGAAAATAACCAGAAAAAAAGAGAGGAAAAAGAAACTGCCCAACAATAGACTAGGATATACGCGGTTCACTCAAAAAATGGCTCAAAAGAGCTTCTATTATAAGGTGAAGATTACACAAAAAAATCAGCCCCAAAAACACTTTTAACAAGTGCCATGCTCTAAACCCCAATGCACACCCTTGGCTATAGCCTAACAAAAGGAGCACCCAAGATCACCCCAAATCCTTTCATAAAGCAGTACCTAAACACTTTAATCCCAGCAAGAGATCTCACACCAAAGAGAACGTTAGGACCAGACGCTATATAGAGAAATCATATTCAAATTATTAGGTATATATAGAAAATCTCCTCAACTAATCCAAAGATAAGAGACCCTAAAATACTTTTCCAAATCTAGTAAGGAAACGTACAAACCCATGTCACTCTAAGAAATTAATACAAGCTCTTAGCATTTTTCACCTTGGCTCCAACTCCATCAAGCCTTTGGAAACTGCTCATCATCATTTTCGCCACCACACTCCACAAGATGTCAAGTCCAAGTTACGCTTGGACTTCTGCATAGAAATGGCATTAGCTACATCACCATATGAGACATCTTCAACAACCAAGAAAGAATCCATCAACAGCCTCACATCAGAGTGTAAAACACTTTTGCTTGTCCTTACCAACACTTGCCCACTCACTTGGCCCATATACACTTTTCATAACTTGTTGAATTATAATTGGGATGCCCGATTGCCTTGTTGAATGCTCTACTTTAAACTGTGTTTCCTCACAAAGCATACAAGTTCCTCGTCTTATTTGCCTTCATAAGAAATCGGACACCTTCCCAAATCTTCATAACTACTCAATGTGCCCTTTCTTGTACAAGGTTAACTATGTTGGGGATTTTTTTATTTTTCTTTTTATTTTGTTTTTTCCATCTTTTTCTATTAGAATTCATTCCCATCTAATGTGCCCTTTCTCTTGTAACAATGCCAGCATTCAATGCCAATATGGACCTTGATTTGGAACCACTTTTGCTTTCAAAAACCTTTCCTTCATTTTCCGCTGTCTCACTAAAAGCTTTTTCAACTCGTTCAAGAGAAAGGGCTTGTAATATCTTATGCAATAATTCTATCCTTGCCATATAGTATAGTACTGACAAGATGCTCATATGATGAGGGAAGGGAGGATAACAAGATTAGGACTTTATCATCATCACTTCAAATATCAATACTATTTAAATTGACAAATAATTTTAGAAAGTTTACTCAAGCACTCAAAGATACCTGTACTTTCCACCATCCGAAGCTTGTAGAACCATTGCTTCAGGTATAACAGCTTTGTTAGGGGCATCGTCATGTAGAGGCTTTCAAGCTTTTTTCAAAGCTTCTCTGCAAAATTATCTTTAATAACGTTGTACATTGCGTCATCTGCAAAACACAAATCAAACTTACAATCCCCAAGTTGTAATTTTCATATTCACAATTAACAATTTAACATATTGGCAAGGTTTCAGTGCTTTGTGCAAACCCTCTGGATACTCTCCATCACAAAATCCCAACATAACTTTGATAACAATTGTTGTGCAAAATTTCCCTGACTATGGGTCTATGATGTGTGAAGATAACTATAGAAATAGAGGGGAAAAGAAACAGCAAAACCACAACAGGATTCACATGGTTCCCAAAAATAGGCTATGTCCACGTGCAAAGATGGTCAAAATAGGTGAAGATTACACAGAAGAAGCCAACCCCAGAGACACTCTTAATGAGGTTCATACCAAAAACCCCAAGAACACACCCTTATCAAGTGCGCAACAATAGAAACATACAAGAACACCAAACTCTCTCGCACAAAGCACTCCGAAAACACTTTGATCCCAACGAGAGATTCCAAACCAAATGAGTACTTTAGGACGACCAAACCTCAATTGGATAAATCACATTCAAATTGTTTAAAGAAGCATTTTATAGAAACCCCTATAACTACGCCAAAATAGATGACCGTAAGCTAAAGTTCTAAACCTAGAAATCCACAAACTGATCACGTCTCACTAAGAACTGAACACAAGCTCTAAAGTGCTTGATGTAAAATTTTGGTTAGGTGGAGTAGTTGCTGCATTACTTGGAATGAGAAGATTAATAGTTGAGAGAAGAGGATGTGTATTATGTTGCTAGGACTGTTTGATTCAATCAAGATATGCTCACAGATTGTGCTGGTTCATGTGTGTGGTACATTAACCATTCAAACGACTTCAAACCTATTATAGTTAGTTAACTGGTTTTGCAGTTACTTCATTCACTTCAAGCTCTTTGTACCCACTACCACTTGATGATGCCCAGCATTTTTCTGGTTCGATGATTGGGAACTTAATTGGAGGATTTAGATTTAAGTTTAGTGTTTTTATATCATTTCCTATTTGGGACTGATTATCTCAACATTAAATATTTTTATCTGATGAATCTGATGTTTATCTTTTTGTGTTCATATTATATTGTCTCCCTACTTTGTAGCATAATATTTTTTCCATATTGCAGCAATGCATGAGAATATTCCTGGAAATCAGGCTGGGATGCAAGGACCCCCATTAAAGCCTCAGCTGAATCCATTTGAGAATGCTTTCTCTGGAGCAGGTTCAGGACTCGTCCGAGGTGGGGCTGGGTGCATATGGGGAGAGAATGTTAGGGTCAAGCTCAGAATATGTGCAAAGCAATGTATGCAGTAATATGCCAAGTATAAAGAGCAGATGTTTTCAACATAATTTGAACTCACAAATTATAACATAGTGTCTTGCACTGATATCTCGCACAGATAGAACCATTTTTGTAACACAGAAGAATTTCAATGTCCTTGAGGGACAAAATGTTTCTCTATCCTATACAATAAACAAGCCTACTGACTAATTGATCGAATTTGATCAAAGGGCAGCTACTGATTGAACAGTCTTTCATTATTGAGTTTAAAATATAGGATGTAAATTGCAGCTCTGTCCTACCAAGGACACAAAACCTTTTGTCTGATGAACTTGTAGCATGGTTACCTATTTCATCTTTATAATCATCTTGTGTGCAGATCAGCAAGTATTTCTCTGATCCTCAATACTATTTCCAAGTTAATGACCATTATGTCAGGAACAAATTGAAGGTGATCCTCTTTCCATTCTTGCACAAGGTAAACAATAATGCTAACCAATACCTATTGTTTGATTGCTTCTTTTTTTCTCATAGTAATAGCTGAAAGTTACTACCTGTGACGTTTTTTTTCAGGGTCACTGGACAAGAATAACCGAACCAGTTGGGGGCAGGCTTTCGTATAAACCTCCAATCTGTGATATAAATGCTCCTGATCTATACATCCCCTTCATACTCAAGGGCTTCTCTTTGGGTCTTCTTGGAAAGTAAGAATATTACTAAGACTTCCAAGTATATACATGTTTATAACAGAAGTTGTTTACTCTGGCTGTCATGTTCTGCAGGTTTAGCCCAGAAGCCTTGAGTTTTGTATTCACCAAGGCACTGCTAGGCTGGTTTTCTGAGGTCCTGTTGCTTAAGGGGGTGTTATATTCACTGGGGAGTTCAGAAGCACCACTGCTTGACATTGTGGCATATGCTGGGTATGCTTTTGCAGGGATGTCTCTGGTTGTCCTGGGGAATGTACTCTTCAGCTACTCATACTATTTGTTGATGCTTTGGACATGCTTGTGCATGGCTGTGTTCTTGGTGAAGACCATTAAGAGAGTAGTTCTGTTTGCCGAGGTCAGGAGTTATGATTCAAGTAAGAATTACTACCTTTTGCTCTTCATGGATCTGGCTCAGTTCCCGTTGTTCATCTGGCTTGGCAGTATTGGTGCTTGAATTTCGACCTCACCCTTTCATCGGGTAATCATAATTAGGACATTCAAGATGATTCAAGCTGACTTCTGAGTTTAGTAATTTGATCTCTTTTGTCTGTATGATCGGAAAATATGATTCTTTTCAAGTTTACTTAATCGGTAAAGTTTGTGCCTGTGATACGCCTACCTGGTTTCCGAGCCCGTCTTCATTCTACATCCAAGCTTGCCTATGAAAACAAAAGTTGTTATTCATTGTTTTCCTTTTTCCAAATCTTCTGCCCAGAATCATTTGAAATTACTACTTTCCTTGTGTTGATCCTGCTTTTGTCCTTGCTCATATATATATATAATTGGGTTACTTTACTGCCTGAGTATAGTTGTAATTGGTGAGAATCAGAACCATTTAGCTATATGCTGGTACTTGACAGATTCATTCTTTGGTTGCTCTGGTCTTTGTCATCATACTGATCGGAAAAACTATCAATTTCTTCCTCTTGATGTTGAAATTTAGTTCTACAGTCATTTTATATATATATATATATATATATTTTAAATATTGAGTTCCTGATGTAGGTAACTTTTGGCTGGCTTTGTATGATTAGAAAGCTGGCTTATAGTTTGATATAATTTGACTTTTGGAATGCAAGTATAAGTCTTTGGTATTTCCTTTTGATGTTATAAAACTCTGGAGTTTGTGTTTTAAGGAATTTGTCTCCCATCGTATATGTTTGTCCTTTGAGTGAACTTTGTTCTGAATGGAAATGTAGAAGATGAACAGAGACGAATGGGAAAAAAATTTCATTCTCTCCATCCCAGCTTTAAGTTTTGGCATATTTCTTTCTGGTTTCATTGATCGTCTTGTGATCAACACACAGGCTGCTTCGATGCGTGACAATTTCATGGTTACGGTGCCAAAGAAAATTTCATGCGTGTCAATTTCATGGTTTCATTGACCGTCTTGCAGGATTTGGGTCGATATGGTATTTCAATAGCCTAAGAAAATCATTTAATTAAGTGTAAATTACACTTTCACCCCCTGAGATTTGTACCACTTGCACTTAGACCCCTTAGGTTTTTGAAACTACATTAACCCCCTTTATATGAAACTTCAAGGGGGTCATAGACTGATTTACCCCTACTAAAATATAAAATTACTCCTCTCAAATCCACCAACCCCACCACTGGTGGGATGGTGGTAGTGGCGGTTGTGATGGGGGCGGGGGTGATGGTTGTGGCAGGGGGGTGGTGGGGGTGGGTTTGAGAAGTAATTTTATATTTTATTAGGGGTTAATCAGTCCATGACCCCCTGGAGGTTTAGGAAAAGGGATCAATATAATTTCAAAAACCTCAGGGGGTCTAAGTGCAAGTGGTACAAACCTCAGGGGGTGAAAGTGTAATTTACCCTTAATTAACCATCATTTTGATGTCCCAAACTCATAGGAACAGGAAATTCCAAGGTAGCAATGAACTGAAGGATCTGATAGAGAAAAGAAGAAAACCAAAAGCACCTAGATGGAGTCAATTTGAAAGGAGTTAAATACATGTGACCTCACTGAAGATATGGTTTCTTAACAGACTAATATGGCAGAACATACCACCCAACGGCTTGTAAAAGGCAACTAGCTTCCTTTAGTTTCTAACTATTATATAGTTTAATAAATAAAAAAAATCAATTTTGTACACAACATGGCATTTCACAATCTTACTTAAAAAAAAATCTTAATCTAAAGAAATGATCAGTCGGGATTTCTATAAAGTTCTTAAATTTGGTAAAATGAATTTGAGCAGTGCACAAAGGTAATATGGATCATTTGGAACCATAACAAGCAGATCACAAATGTTTGTAACAATTTATCAGTTAATATATTAGCAGATATGAGGGAATAGAACTGAATCGAAGTATTCGAAGCTTGCGAACCCTTTACCAGCTTGTCTCTTCACTGGGGTAAAGGAAGGTTCTACAGATATTTTCTTGCAAGTGCTCGTACTTTTGTATCAAAATGCGATGATGGGATGCGGGAGCCAGGTAAATAGAGGGGATTCAGAAGAATCTGCCAAATCAGTTCGACAATTTCAATCAATAAGCTGTCTCCTCAAAATAGACAGAACAAGAAAAAAACCAAAGGAACGAACGCAGCTCTAAATAATCATACAAGGAATGAATTGAATCGCTCTCAGAAAGTAACAACAGGCATGCAAAGTTGAACAATTCTAGATGCATTTGGGATTCGGTTTTAATTTTTTTAATTTTTTTTTGGTGGCGTGGAACCCCGACCCCACTTGGTGAGGACAGGGTAAACCCCGGATACATGACCCCACCCACAAGGACCCCATATATCAGGCAAGCCCAGGAACACGAACCTAGGACCTCCAGTTCCTGAGCTGGAGAGCTTGCCAGTTGAGCTAACCCGTGTGGGTCCTCCAGGGCCTGGAATTTTGGCCAAATGTAGGAACAGTCATTTCTACAGATCAGTTTGCTTTTGAAAAGCAGTCAAACAGGAAGACATGCTGAATTTAAAATGAATAAAACTAGGGCATAAAAAGAACTCCATCTAAACATGCCCTTATTGATTGTGCCAAATTGAATTACATAGATAGGGAGCTAGATGGATTACATACCCATCACTAAAATGGAGTCAAAAGTAAAAGACATTTTTTTTTATCGGTAAAAGTATCTATTTTATATAAATATTAATGGTAATTACTGTACATAGTGTGTGTGTATTCATCAATCCCCCAACAATAAAACATTGCTCTAAGACAGAGAATCCCAATACAAACCCCAATTACAATCAAATTCAGATTGATTGATTCCCCCCAAATTCTGAGTATGAGGTTGACCAAAAAAAGAGCAATGAGATAGTCCAAGAAATAGCTGCTGGGCACAAGTACCACACAATGTGGCTTCTTCTCCTACCTTTCCTTATTTTCCTCCATCCCCAACTGGTTAAAGCTGAATTGAACTGGTAGTGTATCACCCATTCAATACAAAATCTACTATATATGGACTCCTAGATCTTCCTGGTCACCTCACAATGCAGAAGAAGATGTGAGACTGTTTCCTCCTCCTTTTTGGAAAGACAGCATCTTGAAGCCATTGACCACCCTCTCTGAAGGTTGTCACACGTTAGAATTCTATTAAGTACAGCAGCCCAAAGAAAAAAAGAAACCTTTGACGGGATTCTGGAAAACAAAATCAGCTTCCAAGGACCAACCACTTTTTCTTCCTCGGTTAAAGCAATATACATGGAATTAACCGAAAAAGACCCTTCATGTCCCCATTTCCACGCTCTAGTATCTAGACCTTCGCTAGCCTTTGTCTTGAAGACAACCTCCATATTGATGCTAAAAGAAATTTACCCTTCCTGTCCCCATTTCCACGCTCTTGTATGTGGATAAAAGACATTTACCCACATACAAGTATATAGGATCTTTCCAAGTATCCAAAAACCGCACACATTGATGCTAACCAAACAAGCCACAACTAAGCACTCAAGTAAAGATCACCTTACCTCAGCCTACTCAAAGCACCGAGAAAAGAATCAATTAATATGTATTATGAGCATCCTAAGCCCTATATGGAGATTTTAAGTTCAACAGATTGGAATCATCAAATCAAAGCCAATATTTCCCAGTCAGTAGCTACTAGGTTCTCTAGCTGAAATTTTCTGTAAAGATCATTCTACCATCCAAAACTTTTGATCTATTTTCTCTCCCAGAATAGGTAACATTTCAACTTTCCAGCTTTTCTAGCGAGTTTTTATTTCAAGTGAGGGAGCTTTCAATTTCAGAATTCTTCCACAAATAATTCCTTCCGTCTCTCTTGTTTCCTTTTCCCTTTCTACTGCTGGAGCATAACCATACTTTTTCTCCATTTCTTTTCCCAAAGATATCAAGATTGATTATGAACATTTTTAATCAAGTTCACTATTTGCTTCTTGCTTGCTAGCATGTCCCAGTTAGATGATTCCATGAGTATACCAGCTATCAAAATAAAACAAAAGATTCTTTGAGATTTGTCAACCAGTTATAAATTATTCCCATCAATCAACTCCATCAGAAAATATCTTAGGAAGCCAGGCCAGCATGCTTATGAGATTAGAAATTCCTTCTTAGCACGGAATGCAGACCAAGGAGAAAAAGTTATTGCTACTCCATTAAAAGGATAGAGAATATAGAAAGAGATAGTTTGGTAACAAATGCTTCAGAATAGGGACTTCCAACTCTGCTAGCACGACGAGGTTTGGTATCACATTGCGTGCATTGACACTACTAGTAGGTACCTTAAACGTTTTCTACATCCTCTGATAGCCAATGGATTTGTGTGTTATGGCCCCCACCTGATGCTTTTTCTGATATTGGCCTATTCAGATTTGTGCAGCTGCGCAAGACGATGATGACGAAAAAAGCAACAACAGGTGCTGGTGGACTCAGAGAAATGGAGAGGAGATTCCTAGAGATATACTGGAAGGCTAACGAATTCAACTTGTTAAGGGAAGACACTGAGTAATTGTTGAGGATTGTAGAAAGAGGGAGAGGGTTTTATCAGGGAAGATCTCTTATGAGCAGGATACACTTTGAAGGATATGTAAGAGGTGCTTGCCAATCCTAACCTCGAGATTCAGCACCGAGATTTAAGCTGGGGCTGCCACAGTAAAGCCGAGAACATCGGAGATTTAAGGTGGGGAAACAAACAGGGGATTGGTAGTACTCATCCTGCAGCTATGTGGAGGTTTTGGGAGGTGTGAATTTTGTGATGTCCCATGAGGGGCCTGTAACGTTAGAACAGTTAACATGGTTAAGAGGTCCTTGAAGGGGATAAAATGGAGGTTGAAGATAGGAAAATAAGTTGAAATGTCGTTTTATGGGGAAAGTTGAAGGAGCCTCAAAATGTGAGAAGGTATTGGGCTGGAAAGATCGGATATTTGCAGTGAAAAGGATCTTCAACTCCCTTAGAAATGTCTTACAACAAAAAGTATCAAGCTGCTATTAACATAGTCAACCATCTCAGCTCATTTGGCTAATTTAGAATTATCTAGGTTGTTCAACCACTCGGCAAGGGGAACATCCTCTTCAAATATATGAGCCAAGCCAATTGGTCATAAATTTCCATCACCCCTCCTACATTCTTCTTAAAGGTGTTTGATCCTCAACCTCATATTCTAATGCACGAATACAAGCTTCTCCAACTTCTATTAACTCAATCAATTGTGCACTTTAGTCTGGACGAGAGAGAAAGTACCCAACTTCTCTCATATTTTATAATCGCAACCTACTTATGGCTAATAATCAACAACAATTATCCGGACAAGTTCTGTCTTTCATATCAATATAGCACAATGTTCAGCACAGGACTCTTAATGCCATTTGGATGGAATCATAGAACAGGCTAGATTTTTTCAAGATGTGCAAGTTGTTATTAACCCAAAACATAGAACTAACCCTACTCTCTTTCCTTTCTAAAAAAAAAAAAAAAACCCTACTCTCATACAGATGCAAGAAGTAGCACATGCAATTCAATAACTTCATGAAGAATGTACAGAAATCACAAAGTGAAAAAAACAATATGCTTGACCAAGTAAGTAGGTGTAGCAAAAAGCACCTTCAAAAGGACCTTTCACAATATTTTAGAACACGATTGAATAAGAGAGAAAATGCTTCAAGAAAATTAGAGATAGTATTATACCTTAATATACAGCTCATGGACCTCTTGGAAAAAGCTTTTAATTCCGTCATCATTACGAGAATCATGAAGTAGCATCAATCGTGTATGTATGATATCGGCCAGTCAAAGAAAAGAAAGGAATGAAGCTAGTAAACCAGAAAAAACAATAAGATAAAATGCAAACCCGAAAAAAAGAAAAGAAAAAAAAGACTAGTCAAGTAAAAAGTAAAGAGAGAACAAACTGCCTGACCAAAACATATATAAGGTGGCCAATTCCTCAATACTTTAGAGTGTATGCATAAGGAATCCAGTACAGCTGACATAACATGGTCATTAATCTGGACCATTTATTATGGGCCAGCCCTTGCACTATTTAGACATGATTTTTAAATATGAATGCAAGTACATGCTGCTTATTCAGGCACCTTTGACATAACGTCCTTCATATGAATGGTGTCTGTATTAATACTGTAGTAGTAGTATAAAATCTCTTTAGATATCATATTAGCAGCTTATCTTAATTCTTGATATATGAGCAAGCGTTTGTAAACTTCCCATGCATATCTTCATTTTTCTTTCTGCGGTTTTATGCATCCACACTGTCTTTATGTCAGAATATGTTCAATATTGAGATGTCAACCTTGCTCTTAGTAAAATATAAAGAATACAGATTAGCTTGGTAACTTGCTATTTTTTTTTCGTGAAATAATAATAGTTTTAACATGCAAATATGTAGGATATGACCTGCAGTAACATATACGGACACTACCAAATCATTGAACCTGTCGATTGCCTTCAAGAACCTGTATGGATGGCATGAGAAGGACCATTTACCATGTGGTGTGACCAAAAAACAAGGAAAAAAAGTTACAATCATAGTAGTACAAGTTTTTATTCAAATGTATCAACTTGTGTAACTTCATGGAAAGCATCTAAAAGGAAATACAGTCAACAGTAATAGAAACTCACATAGCACTGGTAGTCCAAGCAACATCCTGAACAATATCCAAAGCTG
>JAUPMG010000014.1:19439144-19449639 GCA_031762675.1 Pachysandra terminalis
GAGTCCTGGTTGTGACGATGAGAATAGGGCATACCTTATGGATATGGGTGTTAAAGCTTTGAGGTAAGTTTATATTCCTGAGCAATGGATGTTACTGCTGTTGATTTGCGAGTTAAAATGACGTATTCCTTCATTTATTCTGACTAATGGAGATAAGATTTCGTAGCATTAGGCTGCTTAGGGCAATAATCTTGATATTCCGAAGATTAAACACGTGGATCTTTATATTATTGGCTGAACAGTGATGCATAAGCAATACTTCTATTGATTTATATTAATATGGTTCGAACAGGAACAGCATAGTTCTGTGTTGCTTATATTCTTCATTTTCATTTTTTTTCTATGGAACTGTGTTGCCTATATTCATTAATCTTTATAGTCTAAATATTCAACACGTAGATCATTATTTTGTTGCTGAGCTGTGATGACATAAGTGATATTGCTATTGATTTAAATCTACATGATTTTATCGATGTAGTTGCAGGATGCATCCTGTGAGAACACTTGCTATGGTAACTGAGTTGTTTAATCTTCCTTGATTAATATTACATAGTTTTGGAAAGGAGAATGGATATTACTTTAAAATGGATGTTGATTACATGTCAAGTGTCTCTATGCTGTAATGGGCACACTTTAAGAACTTTAGGGTTTTGTGTTCAAACATATGGAAAATTGAACCCAATGTTAATTTTGTGTAGAGGTTTTGCACAATGTCAGGACACCACGCCAAAAAAGTTCCTTCTTCATTCTTCATTGACATGTGAAATCTCACTTTAAGTCGGAATTATTTGTCTAGAACATGCTTTGCACTGATTCTTCATGGACAAGTAAAATCACACTTAAATCGGAAATAAGAATTACTATTTGGAACACGCTTTTCACTGAGATAAAGTTTATTTACCTGTAGCAAGCATGTTATGTGCAGCATCAATGCCTTTTTTTTTTAATGTAGTTTTACCGCAGTTATTAGTGTAAACATGGACATAAGTTTTGCGGACCTGGTAAAGCTGATACGTGGTTCACTCATATGGTTATATGATGATATTTGAACATAAATTCTCTCGCTGAGCATTAATTATTCTTACATGCTACTTGCTGTAAGCACGACATTTAAATAGAGACCTGGATTAATAGACATGCAGAGATACCATATTATAAAATAGCACTAAAAAAATAATTATGAAAGATCCATTAAAATCAATTTCCTAATATATGCGCCTGCTATTCCTTACCAATTTAGTCAGTTAAGTTTATACAGTTACCCGTTATTATTTTCTCCTAAACTGTGATGTGCAGAAGTGTCGATAGCAACTGTTGACTGATACTATTAATAATATAGGTGTGTATTCAGCTTCCCATGTTTTATCCACTGATGCTTATGAATGCTTCTCTTCTTTCTGAAAGCCAATATGGCAATGAACTTGAGTCTTTCTAATACAGCCAGTGACAAGTAGATCTGCTGAACACTGTTAATAAGGAGTTAGTCATTACTTTATTTTATCTCATTTTTTTTTTCATCCATATGCAGGCGATATTTCTTTTTGATCACATTCAGGGCTTACCTCTACTGCACATCTGCAAGTGAGACGGAATTCACTGCTTGGATGGATGCGAGACCTGAACTTGGCCATCTCTGCTACAACCTTAGGATTGACAGGTGACAGACTTCCACATATTCAGCAAGGTTTTAAAATGAAGCATATCCCTTAGTAAATTGAGACGTTTAAGGTTGAAGTCTTGGTTGTAAAATATGTCACAGTAATTATATGCCAAAAGTATGTCATTATGCCGGCCATGTTAGACCAGACGTGTACAGCATAGCATGCACTGTGATATTGTCTTCATGAACATTTTTTCTATGGAACTTGTGAATGGATTCATCTATGAATTGTTGCAACTCAGAAGCCCGGGCCAAAGTATTCTCAGCCCCTTCCGACTCCACCCTCCCAATTCAAATTCAGAGCTTGTATAATCAAGGTTTTAAATAATCGAAATTTCGTTGATTTCAATCCTCCATGCAGAAATGAAATTTCATGAAATTTTGTTAAATTCGTTAAAATTTGGACAGATGAAGAGAGTTTGTGACTGTCTAGGAGTCCTAAGAACCTATCTCATAAGAGATGGTCAAAGATCTCATCATTTTTAGATGCGTCAAATGCATATTTTTTATTGTTGTTGTAGATGGTTCTTTTGAAATCTTGGCCATACGCCCGTTCTTCCTTCTTCCTCAAGGATGAGCATACTATTGGTGTTTTGACTACTATTTCAGCCATGTCTATTTTATAGTTCAGATATGATAATAGGGGTTTCAAACGTGGTCGTTTTTCGTTGTTTTCTTCTTTGAGAAGTCATTCATACTTAGCCACCCTAGAGGATAATTCAAATAGATCTTCGAATTCTATCCCCTCAAATTTATTTCGAAGCTCTATCCTAAATCATTTTAGGTTAATTTCACAAATTCAGTCTTAGGGAGGGTTAACTTGCACTTGTTTTTAGCCCTCTTGAAAAGGGTTATGAACCTGTTGGTCGATTCGTCAAACAATTGTCTTAGCCATGTTAAATTGGTCATCGAAACCTCTAGCTCGGTTCTATAAAATTGAGTATGGAATTTCTCTTCCATTTCAGTTCGACCCTGTATGGAGTTGGGACTCAAAGTTATGTACCATGTGAAGGCATATTCTGTCAAGGAATTTTCAAATAGCCTCATCTTGCAATAATCATTAGTCGAGGCTTTGCTACATTGGATGGTGAAGCGTCTGATGTGCTCAATGGTAAACTGATCGTCTTCACCCGAAAACAAGGAAAATTTTGGTATTTTAAACACCCTGGGGAACTCATAGCAATGGTCGATCCATTCCGGATATGATCTTTTGTATAAAAGCCTGATCATCCTTTTATTTGGCAAGTAGCCTAAGGCCTCTTGAACTATGTGGTAGACCTTATTATGGTCGAGACCTCTGACCACTGGATTGGTCACGTCATTGATATCCTGGAACGAGTTGTTATCGGTCATAAAAGGCAAAGTTTCCTCCTGATCTGTGTCTAAATTTTTCGGCTGGGGTTGCCTCCTAGCATTTCTGTCACTTAACCTGTGTGCCCATTGATCAATTCCGGTACCAGGTGTGGCTAGGTTCTCGTTACGATCATTTCTTTCGACTGTCGTTGGTGCATTCTCCATTGGAAGAGCACTATCCCCTTGATTATCGTTAGGAACAGTCACTACCCAGCCGATGCTCTCATTCAGTAATGTAAAGACCGATTAGTCTCGGCCATCCATCTTGTGAATAAATTAGTTGGGGTCTGGAGTAATGCCTGTACCGGCCCGTTTAGGTCTCCCTGCTAGTGAGCGGGATCAAACGCAGAGACTTCATTAACCGTATTTATTCTGGGAGGATCATGTACCTATTGTTCTCCGCCTCCTGAAGGTAGAGGTTCATTCGTCTCCTCCCCTAAAAGCTGGGCGCTCCTTCTTGGCAACATTTTATCCTTGGTGTCCCACCGGGCGTGCCAAAAATGGTATATTCCCTCCTGGATCCCCTCTCGGTCGTGTGCGGTCGGTGACGTGCGCGTTGGGTTTAGGCGTATGGGTGTATGTATCTCTCGCGGGCGTGCTAGAACTTAGTCTAGTCCAAGATTGGGATTCGGGTTTTCACCCCAGGCGCCGATTAACACTGGCTAAACCGAGTTGTGCATCCGTTAGGCAATTAGGTGATTGTTCAAAGGTTGGGGTTCTACCTTTGCTTGAGTCCGTCTGATTCCTTCATATAAGTGAAAATAATACCAAATTTGTGACAATAATGTATCATAATCTTGCTTTCAATCAGGTTTTTATTCATGACTAAATAACGTAAATTGTTGATGATAGAAACAAATAAATATAAAGAATGATAAAAAAAGAAGACTGGTGACCTCGCGGTGGTTATTGTAACGGCCATGGTCATGGTTTGACTAGATAGACTACCTGCGAAACTAAGAGCTGCCCCTTAAGGGAGACGAGGTGTTGATGAAAAGGAAAAAGATAGAAAGAAACTGGTGAACCAGTGGTGGTTATCTCAGGGGTCATGAGCTGCATGTAGGCTGGATAAGCGACCGTTTGGGCTGAGAGCAGCTTCTTGAGGGGTGGTAGTGGTGATCAATCTAAGACTGAGAGCAGCAGATCCTAACCAGATTAATTGGTGAACAAAGGGGCTCCACGTTCTAGAGGTCGTGACCCACATGCAGGTTGGAAGGGCTTACCAATGCCGAGAGCAATTCTCCTGAGAGAGTGTCTAGTGAGCGGCAGAGAAACCGAACATTGTTATTGCGGCGAAGGCAACGGTGGAGGAGATAGGTAACTCGGAGGCTTGAAGCAACATTACGCTGGTTTTGTTGATGTTGTGGGGTTTTTTGAAGGAACAGGTGGATCCTAATATGCTGGTCCAAGAACGTGACTTTTTGGATTGTCGAGGAATGATGACACACCTAAAAGGCGAGACAACCTACTGAGTAAAAAAATAATCAATTGGATGACCATTTAATGAAAATACCAACCAAACAACCATGTAATGACATAGAATTTTTACACTGTACAAGGATTAACTGAAGACTTAAGATGGCGTGGGGCGCTATTTAAGGGAAATCTCGAGGCTTCAAGGGGCATGGGCCTTGACTTGGAGTCTTTAAGGGGCGTGGGCCCCGACTTGGAGGCTTTAAGGAGCCCGAGTTCTAACATAAAGGTCAATTGAAGGATTTAACGGGATTGGGCCCTATATAGAGATTAAATGGAGGCTTTAAGGGGCCTGAGCCCAATATGGAGGATAAGTGGTGGATTTAAGGGGACTGAACCATCTCTGGTAGGTTGACTCATGGATTGACTGAGGCTAAAAAGGGGCCTGGACACTGATATAAAATGTAAACGGGGGGCTAAAAGCCGAAGCATTCAAAACCCAGAAAATCTTCAGAAAATTCGCAAATACGTTCATGAAAATAAATATCTAAATAAATCACACATCTTGAAATACAATTCCAAGAAAATTAAACCATGTTTTTGAATACAAAACAATTAATTCAACACACTTTAAAAACTTCATAGAATTATAATCCACTTCACACATAAAACTCGGAAATTTTATATAAATAAGAACATACATGATTTCATGGTAAAAGTAAAGATTTGACACGTTTAGGTAATGTCATGCTTATAGAACATAACATATATACCTATACCATATCAAAAATAATATTTTATCTGAATACTTACCTTGAATTGACGATTATATTGAGTAAAACACTATTGTCTTCTTCTTTAATAGCCGAATCCTTTGAAATTCTTTACGTGTGAATCCTCCAAGCTCCTCCAAATACCTTGTTTGGTTGCTACCCTTCTTCTCTTCTCACAATTGAGATTTACAAACACACATTCAGGTTATGTCTCTTTAGAATCTTTGATTAGTTTTAGTTTAACTAGTAATCCTTATTCAATTAGATTTAGTGTTTTAGCTTATCTAAATTCTTAGTCCTTTAATTAGATTAGAAGTTTCTACGAAATTCTAGCCATACATTATAACTTAAGAAAATTATAATTGTATGTGTTGCACATAGTTTCCCGTAGTACAATTTACCAATCACAACTAGTCAAAGTCAAACATATTAGCTAAACTTACTAAAATTTTAAATTACTCCCTAATTTATTATGTAATTATAGATTTACCCTATTGAATTAGTTGGATCTTACATGAGCACAAAGCATTAATCTTGGAGAAGGTGAAGTTTTCTGATATAGAGGTAGGGGAAGAATCTAGAGAAGCATACGAAGAGACGAAGAGAGAACAAAGAATTCGTCAATAAAGCAACGGAATATTTTCTTTTTGCTTATAGTAGCATATTTTAAAGACGAAAATATCTTTATATATCATGTTTAATAATCTTTAAGTACAAAATATGTGCTTATATGAAGAAGAAAGAAAACTTGGTAACATTGTAAATTGTGAAACCCCAACTATCCCTGATAGTTTAACAATTTAATTTCCTATCATTTTTAACATACTTGGACGTAGGGATTGATAGAGGAGTATTATGGTCAAATGGTCAGTTTATGTTGGTGAAAGTTAAACCCCCTTCTAATTTGTCCCAACAAAGGTATTAGTTGTAATGGCCAAGGCTTGAGGGTATTTGTTGTCGTTATTAATCCAAACCCAAGGGGGTGTGAATGTATTTCACCTCACCTAGTTTTATATTACAGCAAGAGGTGCCACATCATGGCCAAATAATTTCAAATTTTGAAAAATATTTTATTGATATCCAAAAAATTGGAAGAAAATAACTTTCGCTATTTTTTTAGTAAAAGTTATTTTCCGAAAAAAAAAAAAAAAGATTTCGTTCACTACTACCAATGCCACTTCCACTCCTTATTAGAGTTTCTTTTTGTTTTTTTAGGAACCCGTAATATAAATTGAGTTTTGATAAGATAATTTTTGTTGTTTTGTTATCTATAACGTCCCTTTTAAAATTATTTTTTATCAAATTAAACTATAACGTCCCTTTTAAAATTATTTTTTATCAAATTAAACTATAACGTCCCTTTTAAAATTATTTTTTATCAAATTAAACAAAAATGTAGAAAAAATTTCGAATAGCATCTACAAGGTAGAAAATTAGAAAAAGATATTTTCCTTTGAAAATTATTTCTGTGAAACAAAGAGCCTTGGAGAGAAGCAGACTAGTCGTAAGTTATCCCGAGCTATGGTGAAGGCCGGGCCGGAAATGGTCCTAGGTCTCTAGCGCGATACATGACAAGTCGGCGCCTTTAGTGTGAATGAGTTATGGAGACCGTCTCAGGTTCTACGACAGCAGCTTCTGGTGTTCCCGATACCATATGCAGCCGCCCCTACAAAATAACTGGTACCACAACAAGGTCCTCAATGGAAATGCCGCCGCTACAACGCCCTAAACGGAAAGACCCCAAACCTCTCAAATGCGAGATAACAAAACCGATCCAACCCAAGTATAAAAAAACTACCACATGTGACGTTTTATACCTGATTGATAGCCTGCAGCTCCCCGTTCCCGCGGATATATATGCGTCTCTCGTGAAAGAATGCACCGACTCGAGAGACGCTACCAGAGCCATGGAAGTGCACGGCCATATCATCCAGAGCGGCCTGCACCGCGGTTTACTCTTATCTAACCGCCTTCTGCTTATGTATGCTGCCTGCGGGCATCTGCACGACGCCCGCAAACTTTTCAACGGAATGGCCATTAAAGATTCCATCTCGTGGGCGATTATGATCGCTGCTTATGTGGACAACCATGGCCATGATGAAGAAGCATTTAATTTGTTCGTGGAAATGCGACAACGAAACAACTGTTCATTCTCTCGTTTGATCATCCTAAGCATTCTCAAGGGATGCGTCCTTACAAATAGGGGATTTGAACTGGGTATACAAGTGCACGGTTGGTTACTTAAGGTCGGAATTGCGGGGGATTTGTTTCTGGCCACCTCTTATTAATTTCTACGCAAAATTTGGATGCCTGAGAAACGCGCGGTCCGTTTTTGATCAAATGCCCCATCGCGACACTTTACTTGGGACGACCATGATCGTTGGGTATTGTAGAGAAGACAATGTTGATGAGGCTCTTGATGGTGTCTTCATGGAGAAGGGGAGAGCAGGAACAAAAAAGAAGAAAATTGCAATCTCCAGTGTTCTCGGGGCGTGTGAGAGGATGAATGACAATGGTAGGTAGATCCATGCCAGTGCCATCAAACTTGGGTCGCGTCGAACACTTTACTGGGAAAAAAATTGATGTGCGAGTGTTTATATACATGTTACTGGTAAAACAAAAATTGTGATGTGTGAATGTTTATATACACTTTACTGATCAAATGTTTATACAAACTTTACTGGTAAAAAAAAATTGATTTGTTAATGTTTATACACATTACTGATAAAAAAAATTGTAGTGCGTGAATGTTTATACACTATTAATCAAAAACAAAAATTGTGATTTATGAATGTTTATACACAGTGTAATTTATTGATCAAAGAAATAAATTATGATATATGAATATTTATATAGATTTTATTGATAAAAAAAATTAGTGATGTATGACTGTTTATACATACTTTATTGGTCAAATGTTTATACACATTTTACTGATCAAAAATAAAATTGTAATGATTTACACATTTTTGATAAAAAAAAAAATTATGTTGTGTGAATATTTATACTCTAATGATAAAAAAATTGTGATATTTAAATGTTAATACACATTTTCCTGATCAAAAACAAAATTGTGATGTGTGCATGCTTATACATACTTTATTGATAAAATAATATTTATAATATTTAAATATTTATACAAACTTTACTAATCAAAAAACAAATTGAGGAATTCATCTATAATCAGTATTTTGGTTCACTTTTTGAGGAATTCATTAAAATACTACTCAATTTTCACAAAATCAAAGATAGAGGCAATTATTTGTTGGTACATTAACTATATGAAGATAACTACTTTAACTTTCTTGCTCCAATTTGATATGAATAACCACTTTTTTAGAGCTGGTTTTTCCTAAATATATGTTGTAGAATACCAACTCTTTATAGTTTCAGATTTCACAAACTTATTAAGAGCTGGTTTTTGTCGAAAATCTCCCATGTAGAATTACCAGACTCTTTGTAATTTCAGCTTTCACTAAAGTTTATAAGCTCTGATGCTTGGTGGCCTGCAACTGAAGGAGAATTACTTGAGCACTATAACATTGTATTGAGAGCAGACTTAGACATGTAAGATGCTTGGCTCTGTAGTTTATGAACACAATGTCAAGATACATGGTTTAAACCTTGAACCTACCTTTAGCAAGTCTCACCCAAGAGATCCCCAAGATCATCTGAAGCTGTTCAGACATTCACAACCATTTGATCTATTGCTTTCTTCTAGGGATTTTGTAATATGAAAAGTAACCCGGGGTGCGAAGTTTATTGTTGTAAATGCTTCTCACAAAAACTGCTTATGCATTGTTTAGGTGATACCTGCAGAGAACATTGTTGCTACCTTCCAAGGCAATAAGAAAAATAATGTTTCCAATATCAAACACTCCTTTGGAAACACAATTTTTTCTAGAGGTACATTCCATATAATCTAAAATCTTTCCAGTAATGAAAATTTTGCAGAATATAACTTCCAACACTCAATTTATAATGTTATAGTACTTTGTCTTTGCAGTTGTATACTTTGTCCTTCAAGATACATGGTTTAAACCAAACCTATTTTTAGCAAGAGATTGATCCCCCAGATCATCTGAAGCTGTTCAAACATTCGCAATCATATATTTGATCTATTGCTTTCTTCTAGGGAGTTTATAATATGAGAACTATCCCGAGGTGGGAAATTTATTGTTCTAAATGCTTCTCACTCCGTGTACTCGTGCATTTTTAAGGTGATACCTACAGAGAACATTGTTGATGCCTTCTAATGCAATAAGAAAATAGTGTTTGTAATATCAAACATTCCTTTGGAAGCTCAAATCTGTCCTTATTCATTTGTGACCATAAGTTTACGTACAAATTGTCCTTGATCCTTGTTACTCTTTTTCAGTCTTTTTTTCCCCTTTTAGTGATGTGCTTATCTGGTTTGAATGCAATGCTTCTCTTATTGTTAAGAATAGAGAAAATTGCACTATAGTGTGTTGCAACTTACAAATACTACCACAAGGCAAAAACCAGTAGAACAAAAGGAATTTCTTGGCTCAAAAAGTTAATCTAAACTATTCTAAAGATATCCTTCTAGACATGGCAAGCGCTCACCTATGCGGCCAATTCTCATTCCAGACGGAGCAAGGGCTCTCTTAAGTGGAGACTGGGCACCTGGACCTGGAGCCTTTGTCTTGTTCCCTCCAGTGGCATGAAGCTTAATATGAAGAGCAATAATGCCAACTTCCTGCATAGAATTGAAACATAGTCAAGTAGCACAATGATCCACAGACACATATTAACTATATGAGGTTGAATAAGAATTTTAAGCATTCATATCATCAGAGCTGAAGAAGCTCATTAGTACAGTGTTCAATAAAAAAAACCCCGAACTTCACAAATCATCATATAAAATCAAGGAACATGAACTAAATTGAATACAATATATAACGGCGTTGGAGACCTTTTGCTAAGAACAATCTATTCACATTCATAAATCATCATTATGGAATTGGAAAAGTATCCTTTGGGGAGGACAATTGTTAAAGAACAATATCACTTGGTTGATTGGAGATGGTAAGAGTATAAATATTTGGCAGGACACTTGGGCAAATTTTGAGCTTGATCCTAATGGAGATTGGAAGCATAGACCAAACAGGAACACTGAAAGAGTATCCCTCCTTTTAAATAACCAAGGACAATGGGATCCTTCAAAAATTAGGACTATTTTCCCTCAAAATACTCTGGAAAAAATCTGCTCCATTCAGAAACTTAATGGCTCTAGTACAGATCAAGCCATCTGGAAAGCCTGCAAGAATGGCAA
>JAUPMG010000014.1:19453112-19489135 GCA_031762675.1 Pachysandra terminalis
AGTTTCCTAGAATAGCTCTCTTGTATTCCTATTTATTTGTACATTGTATACATTCCAAGATACTGCAATACAACTCAGTTTTCTTCTCCAAATTAGCTCATAAGGACTTTAGACCCATCAGCTTGACAACCAGCTTATATAAGATCACTGCAAAGTGCAAAAGTGCTTTCTATGAGACTTATGGAGGTGTTACCTGATTTGGTGTTTTAACCAGCAAAGTGTGTTTATTGGAGGGAGACAGATCACAGATAGCATCCTGGTGGCTGTGGAGTGTGTCGAGGAGAGATTTAGGGGTGGTGCTCTTGGTCTGGTTATTAAGTTGGCATGGAGAAAGCTTACGATAGAGTTGAGTGGGACTTCTTGGATCAGATTTCAGAATGGAAGGGTTTTGGGGCGACTTGGCGGAAGTGGATTGTAGTATGTCTAAGAAATGTGATCTTCTCCTTCTTGGTGAATGGGTCTATCCAGGGGTTTATTTCGTCCTCCCGAGGGCTGAGGCAGGGAGACCCTTTGTCCCCCTTTCAATCTACTTTAGTGGGGAATGTTTTGAGCTGGTTCATGGAAGTTGCAGAGAGGGAGGGGATGCTTTTGGGTTTTAGGATTGGTGGTAATGGTGTGTCTCCAATCTTCAATTTCCAGATGACACGATCATTTTTATTGAGGTATGGGTGGATTAGGTCTGGGGTGTAGAGTGTCCTTCGATGTTTTGAAATGGTATCTAGAATGAAGGTGAATTTGGATAAGACTATCATCTCAGGGATTCATGTCAAGGAGGAAGTCTTGGCCGATGTCGTATTTGGGGATGCCCTTAGGGGGAAGCCCTAGGTCTTTAGTGTTCTGGGACCCGGTGATTGAGAGGATTGAGGATCGGTTTGCTTCTTGGAAGAGAAATTACTTGTCTCGTGGGGGTAGAATCACTCCCATCCAGGCTTCTTTGGCTAATTTTCCCATGTATTATATGTTAGTCTTTCGGATGCCTAAGGGGATGGCTGCTCATATCGAGCAGCTTCAGCGTAGTTTTCTATGGGAGGGTAATGTGAAAAAAGGGATCATTTAGTTAGATGGGAGGTGGTGTGTAAGGAGAGGGAGTTCGATGGTCTGAATTTGGGTAATACAGTGACTAGAAATTTCTCTCTTCTAGCCAAATGGCTCTGATGTTTCTCTAGTGAGAGGGATCATCTTTGGTGCAAAGTTATCATTAGCAAATACAGAATTCAAATGAACGGGAGGATTTGTGCAGCTAGTACTTGGAAAGCCATTGTTACACTAGCCCCTCTATTTTATTCTGCAGTCCAGTGGCTAATTGAGGACGGGTCCTCTGTGTCCTTTTGACGTGATTTGTGGGTTGGTGATGTGCCCCTTTGCCTTCGTTTTCCCAGACTCTTTCAAGTTGTCCGTTCCCAATCTTCTGCGGTAAATGATGTTCTCTCTTGGTCAGATTCTGGTCTTAGTTAGAACCTTTCTCTTCGTAGAATTACTAGGGAGGGTAAGATTAGTGAGCTGAGTGAGTTGTTTGTGTCCCTTGGTGAGGTGTTTGTGAATTCTGAGTGGTTGGATCGAAGGGTGTGGTCTCCGGATCCCAAGGGTGTCTTCTCTTATCGTTCCTTCTTCACCTTATGTAGATTTGATCATTCCAGGCCGTCTGCTCCTTTTTCGGCTCGGTCCTTGCGGTACCCTTATGTACCTCCTAGAGTCAGAGCCTTTGTGTGGACTGCCTTACTTTATCAGATTAATACTGCGGACATGCTTCAAAGAAGGAGAAGGTTTATGGCCCTTTCACCCCATATGTGTTTCCTATGTAGGATGGTTGAGGAGTCCTTGGATCATTTATTTATACAATGTCCTATGGCACTGGAGATTTGAAGATTCTTTATTCATAGTTTCGGGAGAGTGTGGGTGCTGCCGGAAAGTATTTGTCAGTTGTTCGCACAGTGGAGATTTCCGGGCTTATCTGTTAGGGGTAGGATTCTTGCTCTGTTGGTGTTTCCAGCCATCCTATGGCACATCTGGAAGGAGCGGAATTTTCGGATTTTCCAGGATACTTATGCCTCGACATCGAGTGTGATCGAGGGGATTCTGGCCTCCTGGGCGGCCGTCAGGAGCCAGTTTGCAGGAATACTAGCGGTTGATATTGTGAGAAAGTGGTTCTCGATCTCGGTGGGGACGATGTGGCCCTCTGCCTCGCAGATACTCTGGGCCGCCCTCGAGTGGGATGGGTCAGTTTGTTGAATACAGGATTTTCGCCGGATATGTCAGGTTCTTATGGGGTGGGTGGTCTCTTCAGAGATTACTGTGTAGCTTGTCTTCTGGCTTTTTCTGGTCCGATTGGTGCGGGTACAGTTGAGAGGATCGAGATGATGGCATTGATTACAGGTCTGCAATATGGGAGAGCTCAGGGATATAATAGCTTAGTGGTCGAGGGTGTGTCCGATGCGGTTTGTGCATGGATGGAGAGATCTGCCCAATGTACATTCCCTTTCATCACAGAATTTTACTTCAGGCATGCATGACTGATATTTTCCTAATATTGGCATCTCACCAAGCTTAATCTCCATCTCTTCTCCTTCTCTCGAGCCATCATGGAAACCCCTTGCTTGAATCAAGATCGTAATCTGCACATTGAAATCACAAGAGTGGGGGAGAGGTCACCCTTTGAAAAGTCTAAGGAAGGGCACCCATGAGCACAATCAGGTCGACAAGAACCTTCAACTCCATCACACTGGGTAGCACAGCGTTCATGTGGGTAGATACCCTCAGTTTGACAACCATCAACCCAGTGCCTGAAATCCTGAAACCAAAAAGGATGGAGTCTTTACAATTTTGAAAGTCAATGATAGAGCATCTACAGACAGTGAAAGCCTTTCTCAAAAGGAAAAGGATACAAGGCCAGGTTTTCTATTTGTAATAATCAACTCAAAGGGGGGGAAAATAATAAAACTAAAGAATTTGGATAATTACGATCGTGGAAATGATAAGAAAAATGGGAAAAATAATGTGGTATCATGAAGATTCTAAGTATGGAATATTGAGAGCTGGGAGACGTGATCAAAAAAATTCACCAAGGATGCTCATAATCATAAAAAACATCTAGACATGGAGACATAAGAGTCGGCTGTTTTTACATGGTCTTGGGTCTTCTGGAGAAATTGCGAAAATTTGGAAGATCGATGTTGTGGAGATATATGATCAAAAATATAATATTTTTCATGTTTCAATCAAGTTTTTCTCCGAGGAAGATGGGTACGTCAATGAGGAAGATATTTTGAGCAAAGCAGGTTAAAATGTGTGTTTGACAACTTTTTCAATGTCAAGAGACTAATTGGAAGCAGAAATTCAGAATCAAATGCCTCAAGGACAGTGGCTCCCCTCCAACGTCTTATAGAATGAAAATTTTTGGAACTGACTGATGATAAGTAGATGGAATTCCTCCAATATTATCAACTAGGGTAAAAACAAATCAAAAGACCCTGAACATTAGGTCATTAGGCCAATTTTCCACCTGGGCAAATGTTTACTCTCTTGCTTCCCAAGATATGCAAATTCTGAAAACGATGATATGGTTAAGAAAGCATAATCAGCTCCGACATGCTTAAAGGAACTACTCTAATTGTAAATCTAGTCATCTGGTGGTATTCATATCCTTTGTTGAATAAAATCTCTTTCTTCTCTCTCCTGATAAATTCAGTTTCAATCAAAACAGATCAAGCCCATACCAAGTGAACCATGCTCATTATGTCATGGTCCACCGGCATGAAACCACAAAAATCGCCAACAAATTGAAAAAGGTTCCATGACGTGTGGAGAAAAAACTCAATATCTCTTCCTACTTACAAATGAAAGATTTTCTAAGTGGAGGGTGTGCAAGAATCTTGTACCATATCTAATCAATTATTTTATGTATGAATCTACAAGAATGTGGAGCAGCCAACTCAATAGTTCCCTTCATCAACCATAGCAACTCATAGATGGATCTCATTGTGGGCCATAAGTCCTGAATCACGATCAAATACCTCAGCGCTCTGTAAATGGGTACAATCAATAAAACCACATCACAAAGTCCATCCCAAAGTGCATTTTTGAGGACTATAACCTCAACATTTTTCCACAACAATGATATGGCTCTTGGCAGAAACATTCTAATCATCTCCAATAAACAATAGCCTCAACCCTGTCCTGTATCATTCAAGGCACTTTAATGATATAAAATTCGTAGCAAATTATGTAGGTCCAAGCCTAACTGTCCCCCTTACACCCACATCTTCACAAGCAAAGTGAAACACATGGCGTCTAACAGAGGCTGAATTTCATCACCGCTCTCTTTTCAGGTTTAACAAAAGCATTTCCATTATCCGTCACAACATGTCCCCATCTCCTTTGCATCCCTTAGTAGACCATGTACGTAGCAAGGATCGTTGATCTTGAAGAATGCAATTATAGACTTATTACCATGAAGAGTCTTCTGCTGCCTTTTGGTGGATCATATAAACCCGTTAAACATACATGTCACTCCATAATACGCCGATGAAGGCTGCAAACTCTGAAGGTACTCCTTTATCTCCAGCTCCACAACTAAATACTTTTGCATAATTTCATGTACAGCAAGGGGTTGCAGCCCTCACTACTAGCTTGATGCAAGGCAACTTTCATACTCATTTAGTTTGAAGAAAAAGCAGCAGAAACCGGTCATGACTTCAAAATTTAGAACTACGAAATCAACTTCACCATTTTTTTCTCGCTCACCTTCCCCAACTCAATACATCTTTCAATCTACTCTGCTTTCTTTCCCCAAACACGTACAAAACCAGATCCATTCATGGATCTGGAATCCTCACAACCTGATTACATCTCATCCCTGTTGATCCCCCAACTTCTTCCGTGGCTCCACCACTCAAAGCCTCACCCCTTCTACCACCACATGTAGATGGACTTCTAGCACCATTGTATTCCACTCCTAACCAAACTCTACATAGATCACCAACAGTTTTATGATACTGTAATTTCTGCCTATCAAAAATATATATAAAGAATAAAAAAAATCCTCATCATCATCCACGACTGTAGGTGGACTCATAGGACATGCGAAACTCCTTCCAATCTCCCCATCTTGGGCATGCTTCTCTGTCATCTCTACAACACCAGCAACAAGGTCATCTCATATGCTTAATAACCTCAGGTCGAAAACTTGGATAATCTTTGAAATTCTCATAGCCTCCATAAAAAATGATCCTCCACGCAAGAGACTCCACCACTCTTGATTGCACGGTCTCAATGGATATACAGAAACTTCATCTTACCGCCCCGTTATGGTCATCCATGCACTCACCCAAAGTCAAGCCTCAAGCCTTCAAATATATGCAACCATGGCAGCATAAAAATACAGGAAAGAACAAATTCAAATATTAAATACGAATACAGAACAAAGAATAATCAAAAAACAACTTGAATATCCAAAATCCATCTATTTTTACAATTTTAAAATTCATCATCATCATATGCCTTGTCCCAACTAGTTGGGGTAGGCAACAAGAATCTTGTTCCTCCATCCTAATCTGTCAAACACCATATCTTCAGTCAAATTACGAGTATGCAAATCCTTTTTGATTTCCTCCATCCAGAATCTTTTGGTCTTCCTCTCCCCCTCACCTTATCTTTCCTCACCTTCATGAATGCTCTTCATTCTATTAAAGTGGGGGAGGGTGATGATCGTAGAGAATGGAAGAAGGGAGAGGAGGGTTTCACAGTTAGGTCCTTCTTTCTCTTAGAATTTAAACAGGGCCTTTTATCGAAGGAAAGTCTCATTTGGAAGTGGGGTCTACCATCAAAAGTGGCCTTCTTCCTTTGGATGGGGATAAAGGACAAACTTCTCACCATTGATAACCTGAAAAGTAGGGGGTGGCAGTTACCTAGTAGATGTGTTTTGTGTAAAAGGGAAGAAGAGACTGCTAATCACCTCTTTGTCCATTGTTGTGTGGCATCCAGATGTTGGTCTTCTATCCATGCTAATTTCAACCTTGGGTGGGCACCTTCCGATCAGCTTAGAGATATCATTACTGATTGGGGAAGAAGAAATGTCAAGTCAAGAGAGAATGTCTTATGGAATCTAAGTCCAGGACCATTTGGAAAGAAAGAAACACAAGAATATTTTAGGGGAAGGACGCTCCGATCGATTTTGTTGTTAGGAGTGTCTTCTCTACTCTGTTTTTCTGGGCTTCGGGGCAAAACAGTTTGAGAAATGTTTCTTTGACTGATTTTATTCACGGGAACAATGCCGTGTGGATGTGTCCTTGAGGACCTCTGTTCTATTATGTTTTTTTTTTTTCTTTTTTTGGTGGAGGGAGGGGGGCTTGTGTATACTGTTTGTGTACAATGTATAGCCATCTGTAACTATCTTACTACTAATTACAATACAATTACACCTTACTGATAAAAAAAAAACATTCATTTTATGCATATGTTGCTTCATTGTGACACTAATTTAGAAATTAAATATACTATTTGACAATAAATGTCACACTAATCTAGAAAATATACTATTAAAACACGAATGCAAACAATGAAAACAGTAGTTGATTACATTTTCTTAAGCTAACTATATTTTTCAAGAAATTTGCCACTATTTATTTTTTTAAGTGCCACAGTTAATATTGAATAAATAATTAGTTGAATACTAGCAATGAAAATAGCATGTAACCAATTAGATTTACTTATATATGTTTTCTTTAAAAAAAATTACAAGTAACTCTTTTTTAAGAATATTTTTATTTTCATAATTAAAAATTAATTAGTAGCTAATTATTTAGGAGACAACATTTCATGAAACAAATATCAATGTTTCATTCATTGCATATCTCCTTTATAAGCTTTGCCCAAAATTAGATTCAATTTTTAACTATTTATAATTCTTATTACAAATTAGACTTGATACATAAAATTCCGCCCACCTGTAAATCAGTACTTAACACTTATCATATATTAAATCCAAAATATTTGACTAATTTTCAAGGGTAGAAAACTTTAAAAAAAATTATTTCCAAGCATTCTTGGTTCCCTTCCCTCATTCAAATCCTAGATTTTTTCATGCATCAACATGTATTTCTATAGATTTATCCGGTCATTTAAGCCTAAAATATTAAAGAAGAGAAATTAAAAAAGAAAAGACAAGTCATTACATAGGAATCCAGATTCCTTTCTCCAAGGGCCTGTTTGACGTAGCTTCCTACAAATGGAAGGGTTTTGTTAAAAAGGGATTTGAATCAAACCCATTCGCTAAAAATTATGTTTGGTGAGAAAAATTATATAAAGGATTCTCTTGTACATAATTTTAGGCTTGAAGGAATTTGTTTTGACTTTTTAAAGAATGTGTAATATAAATGAAAGGGTAATTTTGTCATTTTAAAAGTTTCGTTATAATTTAAAGTACAATTAATTGCTCTCTGCAAACGAGTTTTTAGAAGCAGCCCTACACCTGCTTCATCACAATGGGCTTCCTGAAGAAGCACTTCCATCCAAAGCAGCTTTTAGAAGTGTCACCAAATACCCAAGCATTAGATAAGACGCCCTTTTAGGTCTTGGAAGGGCTTCCTAGTCCTTATGAAGCTCCGACAAACGGGGCCTTAAGTAACCTTAAATCTTGCAATTTTTTGCAAAATCTTACAAAGAAATACATAAATTTACTTTATAAATTCAGATCTAAGAAAGATCTAGCTAGCACACACACACCAAAAAAAAACTCAAAAACGTTTTTGGATTTTCAAAATATTATACAAAATTCACCAAATATTGCAATAATATCTCTAATTTTGGGTAGTTGTTATACTATCATAAGTCAATTTCTCACCCCATTCCACGATTTTCACATTTTTTATGATATTCACCAATACTTCAGCAATAAAATGTAAAGAAAAAATAATAATAAATGTAGAGACATTTTCACTACAGGAAATCACCAAAATTATCAGGAAAATTTTGCTACCTTGGAGTTGCCATTCTATCTTTGTACCGCGTTCCTTACCCCTTGGAGGAATAAAGAAGCAAAACCAATTTTAAAGAAATTAATAGTGATATCAGATTTGGGATGATGCAGGTTAGGACAAGTTCCATGCTCCTTTACTTAACCATTCATTGCATCTGTATCATAACCATCACCAATTTAGCCCTTCTTGAGTGGGCTGGTTCAGATACAATAAGATTGGATGCTTATAAATGGTTCAACATATCCCAATGTATCTCCATATATACTTTGACATATCTTGTTTCCCGAAGATTCGATAAAAATAGATGGGGGAAAATAAAATTTACAAGGTATTGACGAATATATCGTGATATGTCCCCTTGCTACAGTGTTTGTTCTTTCTACATATGAGATATATAGAATAAAAGGAGGGAAATTCCCCATATTTAGAACAAGAAGCTCTTTAAACCCCGAAACTCTTCCAAATATTTGTCTAAATCATTTAGAAAATTACGTTTAAAGACTTCATTGCGAATATTCAAAAATTTTCAGTAGACATTTCGGATCGTTTTTCTTAGTCCAAATACTCTAAGAGGCGAAGATACAAAGGTTGATGTAAGGGGTTCTTTTCTATTTAGAATGGAATGAAGGTGAAATACATGCCAAATCATGTATGTGTGTATTGGATGCATTTTATCAAGGATGTAATTGCTTCTAGGATTTGATACCCAAAAATTTGAGGATATTAAATTTTCAGACCATGGATTAGTTACATGTAGATGGAAGAACCAATCTGTGTTGGCCGAAAAAGTAAATATTTTATTTATGTTTTATAAAAATTATACAAAAAAAAAAAGAAATTTAGGGATTTAATTAAGTAAATATTAAGTATTTATGGTGAAGAATAGTAACGTATTTGGTTTACCTTTTAGCAAAATAATATTGATATAATATTTACTTAAAAGGAATTTTTTTCCAAATTTAAATACAAATTAAAAATACATTCAATAAAAAAAATGTAACATATAGTTTGTAATGAAAAATAAAGTCATTGACACATGTAGCATAAATTAGTGTCTTATTAATGAAAATAATTTAATAAAAATAACAAAAAAAGTAAAAATCTCAAAATATCTTTTTGCTTATTCAATCTTCTTTTAATATCGCCTTTTTACACTTTATTTTGTAGCTGAATTGCGTCTGAGATGGAAGATGGAAGGCAGCCTAGCATTAGCTAGCTATGGCCAATCAAGTACCAGAAATATGCCCAGTCAAAGTTAGAACCACAATGAAGGAATATCTCCAATCTAAATCATGATTATAAGTTACAGAGTTAGATTGTTTTTCATGTATTTGCTACTCATAACATATATTGTATTATAATGTTCTTTTTTGTCAAAAAAAGTTAATGATCATTATTTGGAGTTCTAAGAAATTATATATGCATGGTAGCTTGTGCCTTACTTACGTATACATGCCTTGTCTAATATTATATTGTATAACGTGAGTTATTTAAGTGTAACATGTCTAAATCACCATCCCAAAAAGTTTCACTCACTATTTTCACCTTTTCCCAATACTTCCCTCATTTCTAACTTTTGGCAATATCGATATTTCCCTTGACATATTCCTTGATATTTCCCTACTTTGGGAAGGGCAACACGTCCCACGATATACAAACCTTGCACTTAACTCACTAACATCAAAGGTTTACTTAACAGGTCAACCATGAACTAGGATGTGAGGAATTATGTTTGCATGGGGACTAATACATTCCTTAGCAAGATGATTGATTAACAACGAAAATCATAATATCCTTGGGAGTGGGCCCTCTAAGGGATGCCACGATCCACAACATAAGGAATAAGGAAGCAGGTCCATAGTATTATCAGTATTTCAGCCTTAATGTTTCATATAACTATTTCTCTACAATATTGCACTTGTACCAGGTATTTCGTACATATTATTCCACATTCCACTTGCCTCCTTTTTGATGATTATATGGGCTACCTTCTCAATGGAAAATGAAAGAGAAATAGATCATCACACATCTTCCTGAACATATATCCCCTGTTCACCAAATTTTTCAGACTAAAAATGTTTTCTTCTCCAACAAATATACTGACCAAAAACTTTCAAATCGTTCCACCATTATTATAACACATCAGCAAACCTACTGAATCTAGATATATTTTTGTGTGTTATAGAGAGAGAGAGAGAGAGAGAGAGAGAGAGAGAGAGAGAGAGAGAGAGAGAGAGAGAGAGAGTATAATAAATGAAAATCAATAACAGATTTATTAGAAACAGAAAAGCTTCCATTTATCTCTACAATAACAGACAATTTTGTGTGTGGAAGAGAGAGAGAGAGAGAGAGAGAGAGAGAAGCTTCCGTTTATCTACCATTTAATATTAAAAGCTCATATGCAGATCTTAGCATTCTCAACCAAAACAGATGACTCGAGATATGATACAAGCCTCTCTTTGCCAAAAACAACGTTGAATATACAAATTATTCCATCACTATCATAACATCTTCGGGAAGCCTCATTACTACACCACCTTCCTTATATCAAGCCCCTAAACTCGGAGGCAATAAAACTAAATCCATTTCTCATTAAACCTTTCTGTATCTTCGTTCAATAGTTGATTGCAAAGAATAACTAAGTTCTGAGAGGGCCACATACTCAAACCAGGGGGAAACAAACATGAGATCAAGCTTAATTGCCCTGCTAAACAATGCTTCTCAGATCAAATTTTGAAACTGGTAAGAGAAAAGAAATTTTGAAACTGGTAAGAGAAAAGAAATCGAATTCAAAAGTTTTATACATATGACATGGTAAGATCCTCATACAAGATCCACCTATTGTGGAGTGGAATAAGACGGGGAAATCAACTATAAGTTACAAGAAGATGTATCATGTATCTCCTAGCCCAGAAAGAAGATGAACTTATACAGATAACCAGACAGCAGCAAAAGATGCTCTCTCGATGAATCTTAAGATACTAGATTTGGTAATTTAAATTGGGTGAGTTTGGATGGAAATTTCCATTTCTGATCGCCATTTACCTCTATCTAGCATAATTAATAATGGTGATGATCAAATTGATTCTTTCTTTTTTTATAATTAACAAGATTTCATTAATAATCAAAACTAAAACTATCAGTAATACAAAGTGCAAGAGCTGTTCAAGGTGGACAACCAAGCAAGGAAATTTAAAAAAAAAAAAAACAAACAGTAAGCTGTAACAGACTACTGCAAAAACTACAGGAGAACTATCCAGCATCAATCACCCCTCTCCTAACATACCCTCAGTAGGAATCCCTGTGAACAGCGAATCTCTATTGGACCCATCTCTATCAAATCAATTCTCGTGATCAATCATAGTGAGATTCTAACTGAGCATGTCTAATTCCAGCATCAATGTTTTTTTTTTGATCGGTAAAGTAGTTTCTATTAATATAGCCTAGAGGCAAAAAAACTATACAAGAAGAGTATGTATGTACAGGTTACATACCCACTACAATATAAAACAGATTAGCTATGAGTGTCCCATCTCAGCTCCCATATATCATCAAACTCTGTAAAATTACCCCCCCTCCAAAAAAAACAAAAAACTCTGTAAAGTTAAATATCCACAAAAATAGTAGATGTAAAGTATTTTCTATCAATTTATGAGTGTCTTTTTCTTGATCTCTGAAGATCCTCTGATTTCTTTCACACCAAATGGTCCACAAAATTGCTGCCGGGCATAAGTTCCATAATATACAACTTCTTCTCCTGCCCCCCTTCTTCCTCCAACCCCAACTGCTATGTTCTGTCTTAATCTGTTGATTCTGTTCTTGCTGAACCCAATCTACCTTGAATCTTTTAATGAAAGAGACCCACATCCTCCTAGTAACCTCACAATGGAGAAGTAGATGAGAAACATTTTCCTCCTCTTTTTTACATAAACTCCACCTCGAGGCCAAGTACTGAGATTATCACAAGGATTTTATTCAGCGAAGCATTCCAAAGAAAAAACGACACCTTTGAGGGAATACCCGTTTTCCAAATTAACTTCCAAGGTCCCTCCCCACTAACCTAAACAGTTAACGAATCGTACATAGCTTTAACCGAAAATACCTCTCCATCTTTCCCTCTCCACACTCTCCTGTCTCCTCCTTCCCTCACCTTAACTTTATAAATTCTCTCCACCAATTCTGCCACCTCTTCCACTTCCCAATCAAAAATATTTCTTCTTAATTTCAACCAGTCATTCGAGTTTGAAACTATTGCTGCAACCCCCGGGAATGCCTGCATAAGAGATTCACTTCCACTCCAAATATCCTTTCAAAACTTAATTCTATCTCCTTCCCCCACACTAAAGCTCACTCTTTTATCGAACATATGCAAAACTTAATTCCAGCATCAATGTTTCCAATCTACATAAACCATATTGGTAGTCAGACGATTATTGAGAATGCTTCACTCTCAGCTGCATCATGGGTGATCTCTAGGGAGGAATTCAGAGGCTTATCAAAATCGACTGTGATTAGAAATTGGAGCTCAGTTGTGCTTCTCCGTACATCGTCGTCTCAGGTTAGTGTGAGGTGGTTCCCCCTTGTTTGGGGTCGATCAAGTTAAACTTTGATGGATCTTCTATGAAGAATCTGGACCTTCTGGGACTGGGGGAGTTTTTTAGGGACCATACAAGGAGTGTACTACATGGGTATTTTGGGCCTATCGGGGAAGGGAACTCAATGAGGGCAAAGTTACTAGCTTTGGTCATGGATATTAGGGAGGCAAGGAATCAGGGGTTCCAAAACTTGGTGGTGGAAGGGGATTCGGCCATTGTCATATCATGGATGAGGGAGAGGAGATGTCACTCGTGAATATTATCACATTCTTTTATGCTGGCACTCTTTCTTGGGGATGGGCTAAACATCTCATTCTCGCATGTCCTTAGAAGTGCCAATGGATTGGCGGACCGATTGGCTAGAGAGGGGATCATCAGGGATTCCTTTTTTAGCGAGGCTGTTCCCACTGAGTTTGTGGATGAGGTGCATTAGAGTCTCTTTTTGACGTCTTTTTTCTGTTTTTCTTCCTTTTTGTTGTTTTTTGCTGTTTTTTGTTGCTGCTGTTTGACCAAATCTTTGTGGCCTTCCAGCGTTGTACATTCTAATCCTTTATTTATATAATCTTCATTAACTATAAAAAAAAAAAAAAAAAAAAAATCACTACAAATTTTTACACCCTTGCACAATAAGAGTAGAAGACTGCCCTTGCTCAACACAAGTAAGCACGAGTATACATAAGAAGGCCAAATCAATATTTACGCAGCTCACTGAAAACTGGTTCAAAGGAATTCTGATGATCGACTAACAGAAATAGTAAACAACTAGAAGATCAAAGTTCCATTCTAGTACACGTTATAATAGTATTCAAGAGATCAAATGGATCAGTTTCCCAAATGATTACTTTTGGTTAATAAGATAATCAAAGATAAAGAGAAAACAACTCACTCGAAAGGTCTGAGCAGTTAGAATAGATTCCTCATTCAACAATTGTAGCAATGCAGTAAAAATGCTATTATCCTTCATTTGGTGCAATTTATGGAAGTATTCTTCTGCTTTGGAAGGATCAGCAAAAGATAATGACATTTTCTTCAAAGAACTCTCAATTCTTTTCTCAACTTCTTCTGAACCATTCTCCTGCATTATAAATCAATAATGTTTCATGATTCATAACGGTATCAAAAAAAAAAGACTGAATCACAACATCTGTGACACCAACACCATTCCACTACTGTAAAACATTATTGTACCAATTAGACATGATATAAGAAACTAAATAGAAAATTTTGACTGACATGATAATTGAAGTAAAATATGATTGTTTTATAGCTATCACCGCTAATGTTTGCCTTCCCTTATCTATTTGTGCATTGTTGGTTCCAATCCCAGGTAAAATATTGAAATTAGCATCTTATACTTGTTGCTAAACCCCTTAAACAGCCTGCCCTAACTAGTTGGGATAAGGCATTAGCATTATTGTGTAATTGATGTATAGCTAGAGCCATGGCTTGCATGTGGTGACACACTTCGACACACTGGTCATTTATAGGGAGATGTGTACCATATATCATAGCATCTTTATTACTATTGACTTCAGCTAACAAACAGTACTTCCACTACAAGAAATGCATTCCTCAGTAATACATCTGATAAAAGATGTTGCTACCTTTCCAGTACAACAGATATTTGCCATCTTTGTTCCTCCAACTTTTCAGATGTTGATCTTTAGCAAAATGCATTTCCAGCGTATGTTGTAGCTTCCTTTGTTGAAGTTGCCCACCACATAATTATCATGGACACCAAGAGTTGGTAATTTCTCTCAAGCCAACAATTTTCACGTCTTAGTTTTAACATTTATCGTAAGAGAAAGGTTTTCTGCACTGCCGCAACAGCCAATGAATGGCACCCCTCTTAATTCTGATGAATGTCAAGAGGGTCCCCTGCCAAATGGACGATCTGAATTCTGATGAATGTGTAAACAACCCTGAGCACCCTGCAATGGAGATATGAGACGTCTTTACTACTTTCTCAACACCGAACACACCGATTAGGCAGCCGGCACCCCTCTTAATAAGATTGTCCACAGTATCTTATCTTGGATTGCATAACAAATAATCCTCTCCACCTTAGTAGGGACTCTACTCCACCAAAATGAAATCTCCACTGCCTAGAATCTTTCAAAGGCTCCATAGAACGATTTAACCAAGATTGCCATTACTTTCAAATGTACAAGCTCTTCCATCTTCCTTATGATCAAGAACCTTGAGAAATTCTAAGACAGATGGCAAAGAAGAGCACTCTTCTCACTAACAGAAAGCCAACAGGAGAAGTGAGGAAATACTAAACAATTCTGCCTTTACACCTCCAAAAAGGGAAATGATTGTGAGGTTGTCCAACAAACAATAAAGCTACAGGTAAAAATCACAAAGTTTTCCCCTTTCTTACCACTCTTCCTCCCAAAAATGAATGCAACTATGATTACCCGCCGCCAATTTGAGTGCCTTATAGAATTCCGCCTTGAGCTTTCAAACACCTTTCCATACACACCCCATAAGCATCAAGGATCTCTCCTACATTGCACTCACCATATTCACAAACATGTTCATCTCCTACCAGCCTCCACAATGCATCCTCACCCTTACTAAACCTCCAAAGCCATAGTTACCAAGAGAGCCAATTCATCCAACTATTTTAATACCCTACCAAATCCACCAAAGTTATTGGGCTCGCAGATTCTATCCAATTACCAAATGGAATCTTCTTTTGTTCCCTCTTCTTCCCTAAAAGAAATCACATAATCATCTATATAACATTCTCATCACGTCTATTGGCGGCTAAGGATACCCATCAAATAGCTCAGGATGACAACAAAAGAACTCTTAACGAGATAAAATCTCCAACTGAAAGAAAGGAACAGCTTTTTCTAACTGGCTAGTCTCTTCTACATTTTTGCTAAGTTAAATCCAAAAAAGTTTTAGTGAGAGGACTTCATCCCCAACAAAACCCCTAAATAAGAGACCAGTAAAGAGTAAAAAAGAGATCCCATTCAGTCTACAAATTACCTTCAGCACTCAAGAACGCCTGGCTTGAACAACAAAAGTTGTTTTTCTGCCAATCTACCTACAAAAAAATCCCATTCCGATTAGCCCACTCCTTTATAGATTATCCACAAAAACATAGAATCATCCGCATATTGGAGATGAGAGAGAACAAAATCATCAGGGTCCACTTCGATTGTTCAGCAAGATCAGTATTTCACTAACCTAGAAAAACAATGTTCATGCATCTTACATTTCTAATACCTGAAAACCAAGCATACAAACTACATTCCAATCCACCAAAAGAAATTACCTTATGCTCCCTCCCACTCCAACAATAATAATAAAAAACTAAAAATAAAATCACGAACAATCTCCCTGACCAACCAGTATCTTCGCAGAAAGGACCGACCAAAGAGATTTTAGTAAGGATTAATCTCTCACCAATGGAGGACTTCTTCCAGCTACCTAATCTCTTTTGCTTCTTTCAATAATCGAATACCAAATTTTAGCTTCTTTCAAAGAGATTTCCTTTCTTATATATCATCAAAGAGATTTCCATTCTTATGCTCAACCACATGTACAAGAGAAAGGATATAACACAAAAATATCTTAATTTCATCATATAAAACTGGATGATATAGTTCAAAATGGATATCTGTCAACCCAATTTCATACATATTCCCACTTTGGAAATAATGTGTACAGGAAATCTCTTTGATGATATATATATGCTCTGCGATGTTATCCATCAAAAAAAAAGAAGCATAAGCTTGGAAATTGAAATGTCTTTGTACAAGAAGTATAGTTTGTATGTATATATACAGATGCTCTATAAATGCTCTGGACCACAAGTTATTTTCAAGTTTGGCGCTCTCGCGTTCTTGATCCCTCACACGCTCTGCGTTTTGGTGACTTAGAGTACAACAACAAACTGAAGAGCCAACGGTTGGCCAGAATGCTTCTCATGGTTAAGGAATTAATATATGAGTCTTCATATTGTGAAATTAGGGTGTAAATACAGTAATTAACAGAGAAGCTATTCATCCTGATATAATTTGGTAAATTTGTTCCCACTGAGATTTAGTCATAGCTTAAAAGAAGTATCCATAAGGATACTTCACACTGTATGCTAAACGCTGTGTTAATAATTAAATTTTATTGGCTATGCAATTCAAAAAATCTCCAAAGCAATTACATTATGCCTTTCACCCACAGGATAACATCATTTCATTTCAAGTTTATTTTGAGTATAATATTTGGAAAATCAAAGATTCCTTGTTGAATCAAAGCCTTGCAGCAGAGGAAGTATGTCATATTTCTGAATGGAACTTATCTTGTATAGGACCAAAACTCAATCATTTACCAGTGAAAAGGCTAAATCAACATTTGAAAAAAACTTTTGTCAACAAGGCATTTCAATACAAGTTAATGCATATTTTTGCAACTTTTTTCCATCATTAAGACACTAGACTTTAATACCTTCATGTGATTACGGAGGGCCAAATAAACTTGCATCTCTGTCTGCAACCTGAAAGAAAATAGAACTTGTAATCACATAACATTTGCAATGCTAAGCATGAAGCTGTTGAGCACCAGTACCTCCGCTTTTGGGATAGGATAGAGTTTAACGCATTTATATGAGAAGATGTAAAACATGAAAACAGATAAATCCAGTGCCTCGTCCTCTCCTCAATTGAAAGAGTAGCTGGAAACAGATCCTCTGCAAGCACAAGCTCCATGTTTTGGGTCCTGGAGAATTGTACAAAAAAGTAATTGCACCACATCCAGGTATGACGCAACAATACAGAAGGTTTAATACATCACAAGGGTATACAACCATACCACCCATGTATATTCTTTTCTCTCTATTTATACTATCTTCATTATCCATCAAAAAAAAGGTATACAACCATACCTGAACTCCTTACAATCTCTATCGTAGCAAAGCATCATAATTTTACATGGGATCTGCTCAAAGTGATCATTAAGTGTGAATAGGGCCTCGGAGCACTTGCTACAATAATCCCGATAAAGATCCAACAAATTTAGCATTGCATTTTTCCTAACAGAAACCTACAGAGAAAAAAAAAACCTAAAGTGAACATCAAAATGTCCGAATGTAAAAAAGGGAATCTAACAAGCAAAGGCACCTTCTTGTCCCGAAGCCGTTCTGTAGCCCTTAATATTAGTTCAGATGGAACAAATTTTAAGTTGGACTTTGCCAGCTCACAGACAACAATCACTGCTTGTGTTCTCACTTTATCATCAAAATCCAAGAGTCTCCCTTCAAGAGCAGCTGCACGAGTCACAAGTGGGCATGATACAAACATAAGGTGATACTCAGATTTGGAAGATACTGGAAGTAGATTAAAACTCCAGCAGGAAAGAAAAAATTTAAGGGCTCCAGCTTACTAAGAAATTTAAGTGATTCTTCCCTACATGGATTTACCATGTAGCAAGCTTTAGCACATTGTAGTGCACTAACTCTAACTTCTGCCGACTTGTCGGAAAATCTTTTCAGAAATTCAACAAAAAGCTGGGGGTACTCTTTTGCAACATAGAAATCAGGCAGCGAAAAAAGCTTTCCCAGTAAGGTAATAGCTTTTATGCGAACATCAACCTGATCAGTCTGCCAACAAAATAAGGCAACATTTTATTTACATAACAAATATATTCACAAAGGAAGCAATAAAACAGACACAGAATTCAGCCCTATATCAGTAAATAGATTTTTTTTTATATCAGTAAATAGATGTATCCATTCAGATTAATAAATACAAAAGCGAAAACACATACTAGCAATTCTTGAGTCAAGTTTGGGATGACAGCAAGAAGCATCTGAGGAGCACATTGGAAAACTTCAAAAATAATTTCATGGTAAAATTCTTTAAGCTCACTCGCTACAGCATCTCTGTCCAAAATACAAGATGTTAAAAAACCACGAACAAAAGGCTCAAGCTTTTCTGCACAATGTTGAATGACAGAAACAGCAAGCCTAAAAGAAGCAGGTGATGCGCCCTGCAAAATTTGGAGGGGAAAAAACAACAACAATAACTTTCATGTTATACAGTGGTTCAGCAAATGGCATAAAGGTATCTATTTGTTAGAGCAAAATAATAATCAAAATATTGTTCAAGTCACAAAGCAAAACAAAGAGTTGATTTTTCAGGGGAAATACGGTTCGGATTAATTTACACAATAAACAACCAAAATACTAAAATTAGTAAGAAAGGTGAAACAAAATGAAGCTATAGAAAATAAAATAAACTCATAAAGGAGAAAAAACTGTACTAAAACAAATTGAAGTGACATGACATACAGGAAAAAAGGAAACATAATCCCTAATATAAACCATGTCACATACATTGAAAACAAATAGAATATAATCCCCCCCAACCATCACCATGGACACATGAATCATAAATATGAAATCTGCAAACTGTAGATTTTTCTTCATCCAAAAATCATAAAAGTTCCACAACTCATAAGAAAAGAGGTGTTTTATAAAGGCAGTAGGAGCTCAACTGGTAGAGAAGGCATATAATTGATGGTAGGTAAATTGCAAGCAGATCTATATACACCAAAAAGCCGACATTAGAAACAATGTGATCTGTAAGATTAATTTGGAAAAAGCTTAGACCACAAGGATTAGCTGTTCTAGACAAAATATCAGGTACGACATATTTTAGGACTAAGCGAATGAGTTGGATGAAGACATGCATTTCCTTCGGATTTCTCTTTCTGTACATGTGAATGGGCTTCAAAGTCACCAATTCAACACTCTCGCAGAAGCTCCTCTCACAATTCAATGTAAATTAAAGGAATTTGGACAAGTCAAGAGTTCAATGAGAGAATGCCTTGTGTTTTCCTATCTTCAATAAGCAGAAGACAAGTCAAGGCAATGGTTAGTACACAAAATAGGAAATGAGAATTGGGGTTGAAGTTGAAATGGCAATCCACATTTGGGAGAACACAGTAGAATTGGAATTGAAATCTCACATCAACTTCGTTTTCTTTATTTATCTTAAATACTGCCAGCAAAAATCCTGGCTCCCCAACACCGTCACTTCCTGCAATAACACAATCAAAACAAGCCACACACCACAGGTCCAATCCCGTAAGAGCTGGAATTTTATTACTCATCCAAACATCAAAGTTCCAGCTCTACTCATTTTCTATTCCAAATTTGGGTAACAAACACTTTCATGGAGCTTCTAAGATCAATTCAGTATTTACAAGCTTTAGTAATTGTGAGGCAGAGACAGAAAACCACATTTAGAAATTCTATTATAAAGGAGGCCTATTTCAAGACTGGAAGAAATGCGGACAGCATAGCAGGTATATTTCTCATTTTTTAAAGAAGGTTTCCAGCTTTTTGTTCGATAGATTTTAAAAATAGGAACCCGGATGTAGAGAAAGAAGAAAGGGGGGCTACCTTGCTGAAAGGAGACTTGAATATTCCTTCGGTAGAATTTACTTGATTAAGATCGTCTGAACGCTATCTAATTCAATATATTGTTCCAGATGTCAGCTTTAATTGAAAACAGTTTTAAATTGGCAACATTTTATTGGGATGTACAAAAGGAGATATTATCTCTAAAGTTATTCACTCTTTTTTCCAGTATATCGGCATATATCGAAAATTTCACCGATATTTTGATAGAAAGACAGTGATATAAATACCATTGATTAATGCAAATTTCAAACTCTTGCTAGATGTTTTCACCCATTTTGACAGAAGTAAGTGGCAGCATATAGAAACTCCTTTAAACACATACAAGCTTCATTTTTCTTTTCATTGAAGTTTTTATATTTGTGCTAGAAATTAGATCAAACAACTTCATTTCAAGAATCAGACAAGAAACACCAAGGATTTTGAAGAATCAAGCATCCAAAGTGATGATTTAAAGGTCTGGTTTAAACTTCGATTTATTTCTGATTCAACCCCTTTTTCTTTATTTTTCTTTTTTGGCACAGATCCAGCTCATTTAAGAGGGGTACAAAATGCATCTGTTTGATGCATCTACATGCATTAGAAATAGTTACGTTGAATCTACAATGGATGACAACCGAAACTTATCAGAAAAATATATTTTGCAGTTTTTATCCCTTACAACTTAATGAAAATATTTATAAAAATTATATGCAATAGAGAGACACCAGTCTACAGATAGGGGTCATTATTATTTAATTTTTATATGACTAAAATAATCTAAAATATATAGTAGTAGAACTTGATACAGCATATGAATTTATGGATAATTTATTGCATACATCCGGAAAAAAAAAATAACAATTTCGGCCAATCATTCACCCAAGTAATTGACCACTAATTATATAATCACTTTTTAGCAACTAACCAAACTTTTTGTTTTGAGTTGGAAGGACGTTTTCCTTGAATCAAAAGTATCACTAACATCCATATTAGTTGCATTAAAACACTCAAGCTTACACAATTACCAACTACCTTAGCCATTCCAAATTTATGCAGGAATCCTGACACCCCTCAGAAATTATACATTCACTCTTCCGTAGCAAACTAGCAATCAAGGCAGTTCATACCATCTCATTATCTATCCTCATCATCATCTACACTTGGGAAGAGAAATCCAGGAAAAGGAGATTGGAACAACATCTTCTAACAAATCCCAGCGGACCTCTCCTACAGTTATCTCTCATCTCTGTCAACCATTTATTACTTTCATTACTATTATCTTTATTTTCATTGAGGAAGCAAGCAGAGGAAAGTGTTGACATAAAACAAATCCTCACAAAAGCATAGCCAATCACCATTTTCTATTTCCCCAACCATTTTGTTTTCTGTCTACAGGAAGTGTCTGCTTAGAATTTCCCTTCATCCTAGCTGGCTAGGTTTGAAGTGGTGTTTTTCTCTTTAGCTTATGGTGTTCATTCCAGTACGATAGCAAAAGTATTGGCCTTGCTAGATGGTTTACACATCTGCTCATCTAATGGAGTCTTCCAACTAGTTGTTGAAGTGGATAGCAAAGTGGTGGATTATTGGTATATAACTTTTTGGTCTGCCCAACGCTTCTGAAAGGGAATTATCAGGCTTCGTTCTCAACTCGGTGCTAGTATCCGTCGCATTTAAGCTCGCAAAAGAGCATTATCATCAGTTGTTGAGGTCTTCAGTTTAATCCCTGATTTGCCAGCTTCCATTAGAGGTGATTTTCTTTTAGACAATACTAGTTTATCTCATGTGATAGTTTAATGTCGGTTTGTTACGATTTCACATGTTATAAGCGTATCTATGCATACATTTTAGGCTCTAGTGAGTTTGCTTAAAAAGAATAAGCAGATTTGAAGGGTTGTGGGATCCATAACTCTTCCAGTTCGAATGATGAGAGCGATAATTAAGGGTATCATTTCCCTATACAAACGAGTGGAATTCGCATCTTTGCATCTGTTTACCTTGGCGCTCAACAGCCAAGAGGTGGAGCGTATCCGAGCTAGAACGATTCCCATGGCTATACAACACCTCCACCAGTCACCATCCAACACCACCCTCACAACCACCAAGTAACTAACCACCACCATCCAACATTCACAACCACCACCTGCAACCACAACTAGGGGTGCAACTCGGTTCGGTTTAAACCGAAAACCAACCAACCCAAACCGACTTTGGTTCGGTTTGGATTAGGATTGTAGATATATGGTTTGGTAATGGTTTAGAAAAAGTCAAACCGGATTAGTTTGGTTCGGTTTTGGGTTGAACCCTCGATTAAACCGAACCAACCCGAAACTCAAACCGAATTGAACCAAACCAAATTTATACTACATGTTTATATACCATATATTATTTTAGATTTATAGACCATTTTTAAGAAACTAAACTTGTGTAAGAGAAATTAGGTTTTCTCTTTACACTTTAGTCTTCAAGGAGCCAGTAACACAACATCTTCTCCGGCCGTTTCTGCTTCCTCTTCTTCTCCGACTATCATCTTCTCCGACCATCGTGTGAATCCAAGCCTCATATTTGGATCAGAGAAGGAGAGGCCATAGTAACCATGTGAGTGTTTTTATCCGTCATTTGTTTTTCCTGTAATCAATAATTTTCTTATGGAAAATCGGCTACTCGTTCACTTAGTTTTCTCTTTATGTTTTATTTCTCTCTTTCTTTATTCAATTATTAGTTTGAATCAATGTTTTCATAAACAATCTATTAGGGTTTTTTTTTTGGATTTCTTTAGTACACGAGGTGGGTAGTTTAACATGTATGTATGTTAAACTGACCCAACTGAATTAGCTTGTGACTTTTGGATAGATATTTGTATGTTCATGTATTTATGGTTTATATGTTATTTATGCAATCTTAGAGCTACATGTCTATTTAGATGTATTTTTTTTTTTTTATATTTAATGTAGGTTACTTAGTTTAACCCAAACCAAAAAAGCAATTCGGTTTGGTATGGTTTGGGTTTAGGTAATTACAATTTAATTCGGTTTGGTTTATGGGTTTACCATTTCGGTTTGGGATTTGGTTTGGTTCGGTTTTGGGTTAGCATTGTTAGATTTCGTTTTGGTCTTGGATTGAGGTCAACCCGAACCAAACTGAACCAAGTTGCACCCCTAACCACAACCATAAGCACCACCTACCATTGCCTTGAGCCACCACGCCTATCAACTACCACCACCAAGCATTATATTCTGTTAATTAATAAGAAATTAATTCTTAGATTACAGCTTACTAAACATGGTTATAGTAATAAAATATAAAATTTACTTTTAAAAGTTAACCTTTAAAGATTGTAGCATTTAAAAAAAATTAAAAATTACTGGCGGAAACTAGCCGGCTGCTTTTGTCCCTACCACATCTTGCTGAAGTGTCTCTTATGGCATTGGCATTAGTTGTATGGAAAATGACAATCTTGTGAAGCAAAAAGGATTGTGTGTTACACCTCTCATCACAAAATAGTAGCTTATTGTGTCATTAACTCTGCCTGAATCAAAGTGCAACAGGAAGCTTGGGGTGTTCTAGGTATGTCTTCTCATTATTTAGAAGCTTATGTTACAATTCGTTGTGGTATATTATTTCAAGCTTGATTTGTGTTAATTTGATTTCTATATCTTATCCTTCTAACAATAATTTAAGCACATGTTTTCTGCAGCATTACAACCATGTTGCTTTAGATAGGGTGTCCCCAGGTTTGCTTATAAGAATCAAAGGAATCCTTTGTACTTTGTTAGTGTTATTAAAGGCGGTCACCTAAGCGACCAGGCGTTTTTTTCAAAGGTCTAGGCGCTGCCCGCCTAGGTTGAGTGTGCCTGGGCGAGCACTTGGAAACCTGGGCGACCACCTAAGCCATAAGGCAACCGCCTAGTCGCCTAATTTGGCCGGGCGGTCACCCGAGTTGTAAAATTGATTAATTGTATCTTTACATTTTAATTTATTAATTAATTTTATTCTAATTAGTTTATTATTTAAAGTTTACTTGTTTTTTGTTTTTAACCGGTTAAATTAAAGATTTAAAGGTCTTAATTACATGAGACAATAAGCCTTTTTATGAGTTGAAGACTTGAAGTTCAACAGTTGAATTCTAGAGCTTGAACATGAGACAAACCAGGGCTCGCTCTCTTTTTCAGCCCTTTTTTTTCTGACACGACCAAGGAGAAGAGTGAAGCCTTATCCTCTCTCTCTCTCTCTCCTCCCTTCCTCCTATTGCGTCGACTGCCCCTGTTTTGTTTTTTTGTTTTGCTTATTCTATTTTCTGAATTTAATTTCTAGGTCTAAATATCTGATCTGAGTTATGAAATTATTAATTATGTTATAATAATCAAAAAAATTATTAACTATATTTCTAATTGTCTGAATTATGAAATTATTACTTCTGAATTATAAAATTATTAAATTCTATTTCAAATATTGGCATATTCCATTTCTATACATGATATATATATATATATATGGCATTTATTTATTATAGCTCTTTTTGTTTAAAAAATGTCGCCCAATCGCCTATGCTAGCGCCTAGGCGATGGCCAGGTCTATCACCTGGGGTCACCTAGGCATTTTGATAACCTTACTACATGCTGGATTAAGAAAACTAATGAGTTGATATCATGATCTTGAAGAACAGAATTGAGTTCATATCTGTTCTTCAGAATTGGTCAGGATCATAGACCTTTTTAAATGCATATTAGTTCAAGACTATTGTTCAGAATTAATTATTTATATCCTGAATATTATAATATCCCCTTGGTGGTAAATTCCGCAAGCTTTTTGTCGTATTAATGATTTCAAAATGAATTACATCCTTGTGATACTTGTGTTATAGTATTGTAATATTATACCCTTTGGATAATGACGGTACCCGTAAAAAATGATTAAAAAAAATAAAGTCAAAGAACTTCAATGCTGTAGAACAGGCAGGTTGATTCCTTCAATACGACATCGATCCTGATTCAAAAGTAGAATTTTTTTTCAATCTGCGCCAAACAACAGTTCAATGCTAACGAAATCAATCATTTAGCAGCACCGGTGTTTCTTCATAAAAGGACAAAAACCTGAAACTCGTTTCTTAATGTGGCGCTGCTAGCGATAATCCCTCCTCCATCAGACTTTGGGATGCTAAACTAATGACACGAAACCAGAACGATAGGTGTAGATCAATAAGTTTCACACCAATGGAGGCAGGGCCAAGGCTGGAATTGTCACAGTAGAGTTCATTCCGGCACATGCATTCAAGAAGACACTCCCACTTGTTCATCGAAAGCAACACTGTGAAGCAACTTATTGCCACTTCTTAACTTATCAACAAGCTCTTTCCAATTTATTGCTGTCATTTCATATGTATATATATATATATATATATATATATACATTCCCACTGTGCCTAGCACCAGGAAGGCTGTTAGCTACTGTGTATCATCTTATGAGAACACAGCATAGTGTGGCTCAACCAGAACAGGTATGCATAAATGTATTTACCCCAAGGAGGAGTCCTAGAGGTACGTCCGTTTTCTAGTTGGAATAAGGTAGCATAAACAAGATATATTCCATTACCAAAATCTTAGGAACAAAAAGAAGAGGGTGTGAGGAACTCCCTACAACATACAAGAGCACCTAACCTTTCTAACAACTTATATCATTTTTTACCGACTGAACAAAAAGTTTTCTTCTCTAACATCAGAAAGTATGCTACTCCAATTGAACTGTAAAATCTCTAAATCTCTAAAGGGAATATGATAAGATTTATCCCTATTGTCAAAGATTCTCCTGTTCCTTTCTTTCCACAATCCCCAACAAATCAAAAAGGGGATTAGACTCCACAAAATATTGCCTCTCCCACTGAAGACCCTTTCCAACCGAACTCTAAAAACATCTCGTATCACTTGATGAAAGACAAAACAATTTTAAACAGGTTCAAGAGGAAACTCCAAATATCCGACACAAAGGAGCATTGAATGAACAGATGCTGAACATCTTCTTGTGCCCTTCTGCACATATTCACCTGCTAGGAATCTGCATACTTCTATGAGTGGTGGTGATCCACTGAGAACACTTTTCCAAAAGGCTTCCATTATAGCCTTCTATGACAAACAAAATCAGCAAAAAACTTCAAACGCTAAAGGCTTATACTTTTTGATCTTCATCGAGGAAGAATCCTCTACATTACTCTGTGGAAGTGGTACGTTCAACACCAAAAGAGGGACAATTTGCATCTATAAATATCAACTACAGAAGACCAACTTATGCAGCAGTGCAATAAGAACCAAGCATACTTCAACATATTGATAGTTTCCATCAAAAAACATAGTGGAAGTAAGACATCAAGACATCATGTAATTAGCATAAATCTGAATTCATCTTCTTCTAATACGTGTCTCCTTTCCTATTCCATCCTCAAAAGAAAATATATTGATTACAGTACCAACAGATCCCAATGCATATCCTATAAAACAATTAACCGGAGAACAAATTTAACAATAACTAAAATTTAAAATAAAAACATGCTGACATACGAAGAACCACAACAAGACATACAATTAAACACACCACAAAATGATTACCTTTCCCTCTTTTAGAAGATTTGTCAAAATAACATCCAAAAGGGGCTGGGAAACTTTCTCCTCTAAAATAAGAGTCAATATAGACAACATAGCCTGAACCAAAGTCTTTCCATGATGTTCTCTACACAGCCAATATAGCACAGTATTAGTATCATTGTTCAAAAAAACAAACAAATGATGTAATAATAACTAAAAACAATCTTAAAGTAACAACAAAAAAAAAGGCAATTAAAAAGGACTAGTGATCAAAACAAACAAAATGTGCCTCTAAAGCATTACCACGTGGTACAATTTTCTGTTTTAATTTGGTTGCTTTCACCAAAATGTTTTGCGTAACGTGCAGGTGGAAATGAAACATAACTGTTACCAAGAATATACTACGTTCCAACTGAAAAAATTTCAATATTATTGACAGAATAACTTGAAAAGATTAAGTTTCAATGGTAACTGTTAAATCAAAAAATATTCAACAATTCCCCCTTTGTTATCTCTGCTGTTCCATTCTCCAAAAATCAAGAATACCCAGAAGATATTATGCTAAAGACAACCATTCCTTTCAACTCTTAGGTTGAGAAGCCTAAAATTGATGCATATATATCAAGTTAAAAGAGGTAAATATTAAAAGATGTTTGTTCTCTCTTTTCAATTTCCTATTCTTTTTATTTCAACTCATATTTTGTTTAACATAATGTACAAAACTTTATTTAGATGTATTCATGGATAATAATCATGGTTTTAAATTTCGCTGGCATGCCCGCGAAATTTCGCCAAAATTCCCCCAGCGAAACTAAATGTAGGGGGAACCCCCATTTTGTCAAACTTTCGGCGAAATGTAGCAAAATATTTCCCCAAAATTTCTCCAACCTAGCGAAATATCACGAAATTTTGCCAGAAAGAATCTGGTGAAATGTCTGACGATATCAAAATTTAAAACCTTGATAATAATCAAATCCAAGGACGTACAAAAAGTTCCAGTTCATGAGAGTGATGAATTTTTTTTTATAGGGAAAAGAGAAATTTTATTAGACAGAAGAGAAAAATTGATTACAAAAGGTGTGTACATCAGCCAGTTGGTAACAATGACTGTCAAATTTGCGTACTCTGAAGATCATATGCATAAACTAATACTCACCCTCCCACCCCACCCCACCCGCACAGGACAAAAAAATGACTCAAAACCCACTCCATAAAATAGTATCGATACAGAAGCCCAATGGAAAATAATCCCGAGTGTTTTTCATTCTTATGCCTGCAATCTTTGTCTTTCCCCTCAAAGATCTGCTTGTTCCTCTTCTTCCAAAGCACACAAGAAGTCCCAAATGGCCAAAGTCTCCAGAATAAATAAAGCCATTTGATGGTTGTTTGGGTTCTCCATGCTTCCAACATGTTTTACATTTGTCTCACCCAATCTACCCCAAGTTTCATGAACATGAAAACCTTATAGCTCCTTTGCAAATGGACAGTGAATAAATGGCTCAATGTTACTTCATGCAAACAGCCACTTCAAAGTTCAAACGAGATTGTCACAGTGCACCACCTCATTTCCAAAAAATGAATCATCCTCAACAGGGCAATGATGTGTAAGGACCATGCAAAATCAAGCTTCATTAAAGCTCTTGTTGATGGAATCTCAAATCTTGAAGGAGTTTTAAATGCTTATGGCAGTTATGGTCCTTCACCATTACTGGTTCTTATGGAATTCTATCTTTGAAGATAAAAAGGAAGGTTAAGCACCTTCTAAACTTGAGGACTCTAATGGCATATCTTTAGAGAAGGAGAAGCTGGGTTAAGAACTAGATAATGATGTACTTCACTTCCTTGTTCAAAGAGGTCGAGCAAGACTACCCTATGGTCAGTGGGTTACCTTGTAGATCTTTAAGTGCCGAGCAGATTACATGGTTGCAAAGAAATTTTGAGGAGGACGAGATTTGGAAGGTACTGTGTGAGTCAGGAGGTGACAAAGCTCTAGAGCCAGACGATTTCTCTATTCTTTCTACAAAGCTAATTGGGAAGTTCGAAAAGAAAATTTGATGGTGTTCTCAGAATTTTATGAAAGAGGCAACTGGGACAGCACCTCCTATTAAGATTTTCGTTACTCTTATCCCAAGGAGGATAGTACAAAGGAGATTAACAATTTTATACATATTAGCTAGTTTTGTATTACTTATAAAATTGTGGATGAAGTGCTTGCATTGAGAATGAAATAGACGATGGAAGATACTATTGAGGCTTATCAAAGGACACTTGTAAGATTCCACTTTTCCAGCTTATCTCTGTACATTCTTTTTTCTCTTTCTTCTCATGCAATAAAATTTTCATTATCAATCAAAAAAAAAAAGGACACTTGTAAGATGCATGCAAATTCTTGATGGGGCTCTCATAGCTAACAAGTGTGTTAACTCCTACTTGAGAGAGAATATCGGTAGCCTTGTTTGCAAATAGAAGTGGAGAAAGCAAATGACCAAATGAATTGGAGGTTCTTGGATGGCATGCTTTATATGTTTGGGTTTGGAGTTCGATGGAGAAAATGGATAAACACCTCCATATCTTCTGCTTCCTTGTCAATACTTTTTTATATGATCAACAAAATCAAAAATATTAGAATAGGAAGTTGAAAAGTACAACAAACGGAAACCGTGATTAGCTAGATGCCTCTGAAGCAAAACCATGAACATGTCAAATCATACCATAAAACAAAAAAACACAAGTACCACACTCAATCATGAACAGAAAGCATTGCGACGCCAATAATATCTCCACGAAAGGAATACCCTTATATATCTGACCCTTACCCACACCACATTTGGCTAGCCAATCTGCTGCACTATATTCCGAACACGGGACCCTTGTGAACAAGGTATTCATGACCCATGCCAACAATCAAGCAAGCTGACATCTATGTACAACCTCCATACAAAGTTTTCAATTTTTTCGGTATGCAACCAAAAGTACGCTACAGTGTTCTAAATGTCGGCGACATGCGCCATTTTGGACCTGGGAGACACAAGACATCAACGGAAATAGCTGTGTCGATTTTCCCTGATGTCGGCGACATGTCGAGTGACATGGGCGACATGTCAGCGACATGGGGAAAAATTTCAAATTTTTTCAATATTTCCCCCATGTCTCTCGACATGGGCGACATATCGGCGACATAGGGGAAAATTTCAATTTTTTTAAACCTTGGTTTCCCCTTCTTTCCCCCATGTTGGTGACATGTCGCCTGAGCCACCTGGCGACATGCCAAGCGACATCGACATTGCAAACCTTGGTTCGCTAATTGGAGAAGTGCTGGCACGAATTTGCTATTTTCCACCATGTCACCGAACAACATAGAATAAGTTTTGCACGTTTCAATAACTTTTCCTTATTTCTCTCCTCACTTTCTTGCTAACACCCCACCACCACCACCACCACCAAAAAAAAGCTCCATTTTCAACAATGTTTTTTAGGGTTGTGTAAACTAAAAACACTACTGGAAGGATTTTTTTTTTTTTTTTTAAGATTTGAAGGGTGTCGAAGCGATCATGAGAGCATGTGTTCAAGGTAGACATTTTTTTTATAATTTTAACCTCATAAACCTAACCAAGTCATTCTAGATTAAAATATGTGATGCAATGACAATCAACCTATCGATACATATCGTTACCTTGATATTTCAGCTAAAAAAATATTTATTTAATTTTTAGTTAAAAAATCAGTTAAAAATATATAATTTACAAAAAATCAATATGCTATGAATAAAGAACGTAAACATAGTAAAAAATTTAATAATGAAAATTTAAATAATTTGGCCAATTGCGGATTCAAGTAATTGGCAATTAATTAATTATATAATCAATTTAAAGTAAAAAATATTTAAAATTTGTGAAAAATGTTGAGAAATAGAAGAATGTTATGAAAAGGTTAATGGCCAATTACTCATCCAAGTAGTTGGCCATTAATTTGCTATATAATCATATTAATCTACTTGTCTTCCTACGGCTATTAACACATGATTCAAAATATCTTATCGAGGTAGCAAATAGGTCAGACAAAAAACGGATACGTATCGAATACGCGTGGAAATGCTGTAAAAACTATGGATATGGTGGATGCGCATGAAAAATGATGGATATATAAAACAAGACTCATTTAGATGCAAAGATGAGTAAAAAAATATGATTAGATTATCATGTTTTTCATATCACACACCCATACACAATATATATTAATGTGGATACAAACCGTTACCCAAGCAGGCGGATAGAATCTAAACAAATATGCATCTAGATCTTTACTTGAAATTTGTAGATCCATAAAATAGAACTAAAACATGTTTTAGACAAAATATAATTTGGAATGAAAAAAAAAAATACTCTTACAATGCATACTCGAAAAAGCCATGCATGAAAGGAAAAGTGTTTTTTAAGCTCCAAATATTAGATGTTTTTAATCGAACTAAAAATATTTTGGGACAAAATTGGCTATATTTCAATGGGGTTTGGTTTTTTGGTTAAGGAGAACAAGAGAGTTGAACAATGAACCAATGGTTCGTTTTTCACGCTTTTTACATGTAAAAACGGCAGAGGCATTACATGTTGCATTGACCGTTATGGTCGATATGTTACATGTACCGACTTATACAGTGTAGAATTAGCGTATTCTAAAATACAAGTGTATGGTGCCGACAATGTGGATACAAGATACGTATCGACGGATAAGATAAGATATTTTAAACCATGTCATCACCTTATTTAACGGAGAAAGGCATGATTAATTCGAGATAGGATTTCCAATCTGATCCTCGGCTTCAATGCCCAGCAATGTAGCAATCTCAGCTGTATCTCTAGTGATTTCTAATTCTAAGGACTGACCTCGAATATCTTGGTTTTTCAGATTACTAACCACCCCCACGCACCCTCCTTCCATTGTTGCCTCAAACCTCAATTCACTTATTCCAGAAATTAATAGAACAGAAACTTTCCCTTTTCCATCACCTGGTTGTGTTGTTTCTCTGCTAAATAAAGAAAGCACAGCTTGGGAATCTGTAGATCAGACAAAACCATTGCTAATGATAGAAAGAGAACAGAATTGTTAAAGCAAAAATGGGACAAAAAATAAGAAAGATCATTATCTTAGATGTAAACCAACTAACTCAAGTGAACTGAAGAAGTAATCGGAAAGAAGATCGGTCCAGCATAGTAATCTCTTTCAATGTGAAATTGGCGTTTGGTGCAATCACACTCTTGATATTCTCAATAAAAGAATAAGAGATAATGAATATCTCCTTTTTCTGCAGTAATAATGACGTAATTAGGGTATGGGTCTCATTTAATCCTGTTCGAAAAGCCCAGAAGTGTTAGTATCTTCCAATGGCATATAGTATTCCGCTGCTTCATCTTAACTGACATCATCCTGACTTGAATAAGATGAATCACCACTGGTTTCCACCAAATCTCTTCCAGAGAATAGGCTAAGAAGACAAGAAGCAACCCTCCCTTTTTCCCTCAATATCTTCAGATAATGAGCAATTATCTGAAACATTAAAGAATGTCTTATTTTCCCATCTTGAATTCTTGATGTCCGAAATTGGTAGACCTCCTGTGAACATCCCATATCCTTCAATAGATTCGTATTAGTTGAGACCTCCTCCGAAACTGTTGGACTCGTCCGAAAAACGGATGGATACGGTTGAGATTCCAATGAATCACAATTCTGATCCAACGTAGTGTTAGTACTTTCTCATAATAGAACCCCCAAATCATTCCCCAATTTCACACCTTGTACCTGCTGTGAATTTGACCCACGATCAAATTGAAGCTGATCTACACTTGCTTCCTTTAACCTCTCGGAACTCTTCTCAGTCAGGATTCTCCCTGCTCAGTGAGAGACTGAATCGTTAGCGCTTGAAGCTAAATTTATGTTATGGTCTAAGGTTATCTGCTTTAATTGAACTACTCATCCATAAGGGCTTTCACCAAATCACTCACATTGGTCTCAAATCCAGTTTGCCGACTATTGACATCTTGGGCTCTATTTTGTTGGGTTTGGACTTGATGACGGACACAGACTAGAGATCTGCTACAACTACAGTGCCCATTTGTTTCCCTGCTACTTACACCTTTTGTTTCCCAGGATCTATGGAGCAGCTCATGCGAAGAAGGTCGCTGTCAGTAGTTGCATAATTATCAGCAATCAATCTGTGGCTTGGGATCCACTTTTCAGAAGACCCCTCAGATCTTGGGAGAGGGAGGAATACTCAAGTTTGGTTTGTAGGTTGCAATATATTCAGGTTGAAAGTGACAAGCCAAAGAAAATGTTTGGTTGCAAGATTTGACAAAAGGCTTCTGTATTTCATCAATTTTTTAATGTGATAAAGAAACCAAGAGATGATGATTTAGTGTTTGGATTCCTAGTAGGCAAGCCAGTCCCTCCACTTTATTTGTAGGGGTATCCAGATCCCTAATAGTTGCTTTTGTGTTAGAAAGCGGCAAAAGGATGTCCATCATCTCCTTCATTGTCCTTTTGGCTCAGATGTTTGGAGCTTCTTTTCAGACCTGCTTAAAGTAGCCTATTCAATTCTGAGAACTGTTCTAAAGAGTAAAGACCTTTGGCTCTTGGCCTCATGACCTCTTCGGGAAGGTAATATCCTATGGAGTGTCACGACCTTCGCCGTTTTCTGGTTTTTTGCAGAAAGAACATAATAGAAGAATCTTTGATGGCAAGTGGAAGATCAGTATTCTCTTGTTGTAAAGAGATGGATTCAGCTTTAGTGTGATGGGCGTATTCTATTAGTATCTTCAAAAATATAAACAGAAAGGACTTCAAATGCAACTGAGAATCACTACTTTTGGATTTTTGATTATAAGTGAGGGTTTTTGATGTTGGCTAAAGAGTTTCTGGATCCGCATTTGTGGCATAGTTCACTTTTTTCAACATAAGACTGTTAATTATCAAAGAATCTTTTGAGCTTTTTTTGAAAGATTGGCCTCCCATTTAGTCAATGAGTGTATGTATTATACTAGGGGCAAATTTTAGTTTTGTAGCTCGAGATGCTTTATCTGCATTGCAAGTAATGAAGCTTGCCACTTTTCCTCTAATACATATATCTGTCTTCAAGTAATGAGCTTGCTCCTTTTCTTCTCATACATATATCTGTTATAATTGATAGAAATATGTATCTATATGTGCATGAGTGCATGTATATGTAATTGTACGTGGATCTTTCCAAGGTGAGTGATACATCTCAAGAAAGATAAGGAAGTACATGTGAAGGCATGAAATCCTAACAATTATTAAGCTACTATACTCCACTTTCATTCAATAAAACGAGTAACGCCATCTAGTTATAACAGGATCAGTAGCTTTACACAGTCAAATGCATGAAAATTTACAAAAGACAAGTTTATAACTAAACTAAATGAAACAAAAACATTACCTCACAACAGAGAAGAAAATGTTGAACATCTCTGAAACTAGATCATCACAACCAATGTCCAGCATTATCACACAACATTTAAGTGCAGCAATAGTCTCCAATATTTTCACCCTCCTTAAGAAATATGGGCTTTCTATATCAGCAAGCTCCGCAAACATACTAATTATAAGTTTAAAAATCTCCTGCAAGAAATCAGAGTAGATTGTCTGGCAACATCTTAATAGACCTATTAGGTAACTGGCACAGACAGTTTACCCCCACACACGCACACGCACGCACGTACTCACACACACACGCACACACACACACACACATATATATATGTATGTATATGTATGTATGTACTTATGCATATGAATGTGTGCATATTAATATGTATGCATATCCACACATACATAAACATATACGAGGACAAGTTCTCTAAGCATACCGCATAGGAAGCTTTCTCCATTAACATCCAATGATCCTAATATCCCAAAACATGGTACATGTTTAGGCCCCCCAAATAAATAAATAAATAAAGGACAATCGGACACTTCTAGCCATCCGATCGAGCCATTGAATTGCTGACCACATTAAAAAACAATGTAGCATGATACTGTAGTGAGGCAATGCAGCAGATGACACGATTAGCAATTCTATGGCTCGATCAGACAGCTACAAGAGTCCGATCAGGCTGATTTTTTGCATCAGGACTCATGTGGCAAAAATATTACTTGTTTTTTTTGTGGGCCCAAACAAGTGCCACATGTCAGGTATTAGGATGCAAATAAGAGAGAGAGAGAGAGAGAGAGAGAGAGAGAGAGAGAGAGAGAGGAACTGCTAATAAATCAACAGATTAAGTTGTTACCCTTAATATTTCATCACTGTAAGGTGGATCAGGTGCCAGGATCCGAATGATTTCACTAAAACAAATGGCCATGAGAAGTCTAACATCTTTGTCTTTATGTTGAAGAAGGCTATGCCGAACAAGAGAATCACTGAGGGGCTTTATGGCAGGTTCAAGCAACGAAGATTGACTTAATTCGGATAAAGCACTTGCAGCTTGCTGCACAGAAAAATGTAACAACTAAGTCAAGTAACTCACAACCTTCAGACTCTAGCATCCTAATACATCAAGCAATAAAAATGTTTCTTGATACTTATACCATCATGATAAATGTGAAAACTTGTTAATACGAAAACTCTGAGATGAGTAAAGTGGAAATCTAAATGTTTTGCACTGAATGATTCCTTTTTCAATGCGTAATAAAAATATTCATTAAAATGAGAAAAAGAGGCCAAGCCCCATGTACACAAAGAGTGTACAGAAAAACTAGCAACAAAAACAGCTAGCTTACAGGCTCTACAACTAAAGATTTGTATCAATTTATCAAGCAACCACTAGATGTTATAAGAAATATTCCTATTTATGAAAGGGAAAAGCATATGCATTTAGACTGTGTATTTTGAGGACAATCACCATGAGTCCATAATACAGACTCCATTTACTAACAAAATCTAACCAATCACCTCTATGAAACTTGTAAAATTCAAGGGCCAGCCAGCAAGCACCAGCTCACTGCTGTAGACATACAGCTTTTATCATCAAATATCCTTTAGTTCCTTTTTTCCCAGATGCTCCAGCAGACAATAAAGGGCAGGATTCTCCATAAATGATGCAACGGCTGTAATTCGCTGGATTCCCCCATTTACACCATCTCGGCGAAATGAGGCGAAATTTCGCCGCGATGGTGTAATTTCGGTGAAATGGTATTTTTTTTTTTTTTTGTGCTCGTGAAATGTAAATGAATTCCCCATTCCCAAAAATTTGAAAATAAAAGGGTTGCAAACCCATGATCTTCCATTCTTTTGTGATTTTAAACACTTTTGAATAATCTTCTTCAAGATTTAAACTTCGGGTGGCTTATTGGAGGTCATTTCTTGAGGCGACTTGAGGTAAATCTATTCTTTTCATGTTTTGCATATAAAAAGTTAATCAAATGACTTCAAATCATTATATGATATGTAACAACACCCAATCTA
>JAUPMG010000014.1:19509786-19522725 GCA_031762675.1 Pachysandra terminalis
TGGGCTCTTGGGGTAGCTAATCCCTCACCCTTAAATCATCTTGGATTTATAACATATATAGTCCCCCATGGGACACCCGAGTCTTATCTCTCATTTGGGTCTCATTCTTAGAGCTCAAGTATCCTCACATTTGCCATCTTGTCCTTCTCAAAGGAACAAAGGGGTAATCTGTGGTCTAAGTCCTCACAAGGAATATACATGCAGGTATGGCCTTTAGCTGCATGAAGTTTAGCAAACAACTACATGTATGCATCACATTCATTTAACATTTCTAGACATGCTTCAATCATGTAGCAAGTATGAAATGAAAGCATATAACATACGGCTCACAATCATTAAATAGTATGAGGTGATAGCATACAGTAAAGCCGTACAATCATAAGCAGGACATGGTATTATTCATACAAGAATCCCCTCCCAAAATCTCAGTCAATTCCCTTTTCGGTGGATCCCATCGATGGGCCGCTGTACCCATCGACAGGGTTCAAAATTACTTTGTCGGTGAGTCCGTTGACGGACCGACATACTCACCAACGCCCGACGGCAAGTTTCGTCGGTGTCACCGACGACTCACTGACCCCCAAGAACATGAACTCGATCTTTGTCAGCAGGTCCCATTGGTATCACTGACATATCAATCGACAACCGTCAGTGAATGTTGTCGGTTCCATTGACTACTCACCGACCGCAACCAACAATATATCGTACTCCTTGTCGGCAAATCAACGGTGAGCCGACACACTCATCGACAGGGCCGCTGCACCTCTTATTGTCAGCGAGTCCATCGGTTCCACCGAAAACCCACCGACGAGATGTCTAAAGTAAGTCTCTCCAGTCGATGCCCTCAATATGTGAGTACCACAAATCGACAGCCGTCAGCGAGTTTGTCGGCGGACCGACCGACTCGCCGATAGCCGTGATTTTTGGGTTTTCACCCAGAATTCGCACACTGTCAAATCTACTCAAATGTTCCACCGTAAGTCAAATTTTCTGGGCAATGTAGGTCTGAAAATGATCAACAATCATCACCAAACATTCAAGTAACTAAATCAAATCATAATGAAGCTTTCAATCCAAGAATCATTCAATCATCTCATTTCAACCATAGTAACCTAAAACATGGAACTTAATGGACATTCAAAGATACTCATACATGATATCAGGGAAACTCATCTAAGCATTCATATGAACATTCAACTCATTCCAAAGAGTCAAATGCTCATAAATCTCAGAAATCCTAAGGAAGTACACAATAAATGCATACAATGCATTTACCTCACTCTAGCAAGCCTTGTTGCACGAAAAGTTTGGTGAGGCTTGAGCTTCTTGTTCAACCTTCCTCTTCTTCTTCCTTGGAGAGCTTCCAAGTTCTTCTCAACAAAACCAACAAACAAAAACAAAGGGAATAGAGCTAGGGTTAGAACCTATACCTTATTCTCTAAGGAAGGGTTAATCCTAGCCTTTCATTAACTCCTTGGATGGGAGAGTGAATCTCAACCATTGAAGCTCTTTAAAGAGAGGGTTTAAGGTGTAGGGCAAGGAGTACAAAGCATGTGTCCTCAAGAGCTGGCCATTTATTGCCAAAATGCCCACAAGAACACAGAAATAACAAAAATGCCCCAAATAGAAAAGATAGCAAATATGAGGGGCGTTACAAATACAGACCAATTGGGAAAGTTCTCTATCAAGTTAGTGATTGACTTAATCAAAAATCAACAAGGCACAGGTACGACCTTACCTTTTAGTTGTGAAGGAAGGGCTTGAAAAATTCCATGTAACCCTAGAATCCAACACTTCGTGTGGCAATTGTCCATGAATAGACTTCTTACTATCGATAACCTCATTAGGTAGGGCAACCCCTTTGATCCGATATGCAGGATCTATAATGAGGAAGATGAAAATGTTGACCATTTTTTTAAGAACTGCAGTTTTGCAAAATCTGTGTGGGACAAAGCAAGATCAACCCAAGTAGAATTACTTGGTGAGGACACCACTCTGCTTAATTCCTGTAATTTTCGTACTAACCATAGTATATACTATTATCTTGTTTGGCGCCTCTGGTTGAACAGGAATGCCTGGCTCTTTGGCGGCACCAAATTCAGCCCTGAAGAAGTTGTCTCTTCGGTGTGCAGACTCCATCATGAGTTTGTCCATGCTTCGGCTGCACCAATTGGGTACCCTTTTGCTTGCACACTCAACCCTCACCAACAATCTGTGGGCATGAAAACTATGTACATCAGATGGCACCCACCACCCTCTTCTTGGATCAAAGTAAACTTTAATGGTGCATTCAGCTCCAAACTCATCTGTGCATCGGCAGGGACACTTATTCGCGATTAGGACAACCAGTTTCTCTGTGGAGGGGCCTTCCGCCTAGGTCGGAGCACGATCACCTTAGCGGAAGCTTGGGGTGCTTGGTGGGGTTTGGAACTGGCGTCTAGGTTCCCCCTTGCCAACATCATATTAGAATGACTCACAAGTGATTATGAATGCCATCAGCAACTTGACCAGTGCACCGGGCAATCTGGACCAAATCCTAGCTTGAATTAAAGATCTCATTAGGAGGAGACCTGGAGATGTATGGATTGAACATATCAAGAGAGAAGGAAACAATGCGGCATATCATCTTGCACATGTGGCCTTAGACAAAGACATCGTCCACACCACCTATGAAGCTCCCCCTCTCTCACTCAAGAATATTCTTAGGGATGACTTCATGGGAAGACATACTGCTCGCTTAGTCAATGAGTAAGCAGTTTCTTACCAACCAAATATTTTTTTTAAGAGAATTCCACTGGTTATTTAGTATACTCTGATGGACCAAATTGTTGGTTTTGATTGATTTGGTCGAATCCAATATTTGGATCCGAAGATCATTTCCTTGAAAATCCTTGAGATTCTATATCTCGGATTCAAGGCATCACACACTCTCTCTCTCTCTCTCTCTCTCTCTCTCTCTCTCTCTCTCTCTCTCTCTCTCTTCATCTCCTCTTCCTCCTTGAGATCTGGTTGCTTTCGGTTCCATACAGTAGCCCTTGTTTTGTTGTTTGAGTGTGGATACTACTGTGTGTGGTTCTAGTAATCACACTTATCGACATGGGGTGACATTTGGTTTGATAAAGATCTTCCGTTACAGATCTGTGTTCGTGTGCAAAGAGGTATGTGATCCATTTCTTTTTTTCCTTAAAAAGATAATAAAACTTAATGTTTTCTAACAGGCGTCTTCTATGAAAGAGAAGGAAAAACAGCGCGTATCAAGGCCGAAAGAGGAAATCTGTTAGGTGGAGACAATCAGAAAATGGATTCAAAGAGATGAGCTTTGATGGAGTAATAAAAGGATGTCTGGGATGTGTTGGAGCTGGTGCTCTCTATAGAGATTTAGATGGCAGATTCATTTGTTGAGTAACGGTTGATGTAGGAACAATGGATGCACTTGTTACTTAAGGGACTACTTGTTTGGAAGGCATGAAGCTAGCACTGAACCATGGTTTCCTAAGGCTGATCATTGAGGGTGACTCTAATCACATTATTAGAGAGATCGTGGGTAATGGGGATCATGCATGGCGTCTTGAAAATATTCTCTTTGAAGCGAGAGACATGCTTTCTTATTTTAGAGATGTAAAAATCTGCCACATATATAGGGAGGGCAACTCAACGACCGATTGTCTTGCTAACTTGGCCATTTATGAGGGATCCTGCTGCTGGGTAGGAACCCCCAAAGGTCTGTTTCTCCGATACTTCAATAAGATGACGTGGGGAGAACTAGATTCGTAAATGTTAACTCTGTTGGTCCAACCGGTTAATTATAATAAGAATTACTTTAAAAAAAAAAACAACTGTTAGGGGAAAGTTTATTTCAAAAGATGAAGGGAGTGTATGTAATTAACGCATACTAAAAAGAGGTTTTTGTAATTTACTTAAAAAGAACATTTATCGAAATTGAGACAGAAAAAAAAAAGATATTTATCGAATTCCTTAATTTTTTTGTTTCAAGACTCGAAAGGTGTAGACAAGGTTACAATTGTAGAAGAAAAAAACAGACAATCATAAAAGAAAAGAGCACGGAGAAAATCTATGAAATTAAAAACTAAGCAGATTCGCACTTTGAAACACAAAAACAGAATCTCGGCGCGTTTGGAGGGAGTTTTGATTTTTTTTGTTTGTGCCTTGTGGGAACGAGGGAGCGCCAGCCTACTACCATGAACCCTAAAAAAGATATTTAGCTTAGCTCACCATTCTGCTCTGTAATCCAAACTGTCAGATCTCAAGAGTCAAGATCTCACCACCCCATCAATTTTAATTCCTCCTTTCTATCAATGCTCTTTTTAATGTCTTGGTTTATATTCTAAAACTAACTACTTCACAATCCTCTATCTTCTTCTTCTCTGTTGTATTATTAGTAACAGAGAGATCTGTTTGCTTCTGTATCCAAATGGGGTTTGGGAGCTGGTGAAGTTAGAAAATGTGAGATTTTTGCAAGTCTTTTATAATTAGTTTTGAGATTCTTTTCAGTTTTCATAAAATCAAATAAACCAAACTAATCTGCAAGTACAAGCACAAGCACAAGCAATAAGAGAGACCTATATGCTTCTGTATCCGAAATCCAAATGGGGTTTGGGATCTGGAGGAGCTAAAAAGGTGAGATTTTTGTATCTAGTTTTGATGGGGTTATGAGATTTTTTTATTTTTTTTATTTATAAAGCTAAGGCAAACCAAACCAATCTGCAAGCAAGATAAAAATGTCAGATGTCCGAGTTGATCCCAGTAAGCTTCACTTGAAGAAGGAACTCACTGCTATTCGAAAAGCTGCTCGTGTATTGCGAGACCCTGGGACCAGTTCTTCATGGAGGTCCCCTTTGAGTTCTTCTACTAGATCTGTAGTTGCTGCTGCTGCTGCTTCTTCTAGTTGGACAACAATGGGAAATGAAACCACAAGAGGAAATAATGGCAATTCAGGGTTTTTACATTTGCCGTTTAGAAGAGAAAACGAGCATGGAGGAAACAAGAAAGTGGTCCTATACAATTGGAAGCATCCGCAATCTTCGAGGAACAAAATTGAGCCAAGATTAGATGATGGCGTTCAGAGATTTGAACAAGAAACAGAACAAGAAGAAGGATCATCTGGGAGTCCTGAAGATAGCTTGAGTGATACCTATCACAACAAGGAAGATTCCAAGAGTGACACTTACCCCATTATGGTCTTTAGAGCTAGAGACACAAAGATGGGGTTAATGGGGACACCGCCAGCGAGAAGAACAACTGCTAGGAGGAAATCGAAGAAGAACTCTACTCCCGCTATTGCCGTTGGTGTTTCAAGACCACAACAACTACACCAGCAGATTGTTGTTGGTAGAAATTCTGCAAATTCAAAACGATCAACGGGGGATCTTCCATCTATCCCTTTAGGTCTAGAGGAAAGAAAAACAGTTAGTTCGGTTGAGCAATCCGATGACACTGAAGAATTCTCCAATTCAGAAGAGTTATGTTGGCAGGCCTCAGCAGCATCGCCATTGCTTTCGAGGCTCAGGCGTGGAAACTGGTCTCACTCATCTAAATTGTCGAGAAGTATTCGAAGAGAGGATGACTCGTGTTCTTATAGTACGCCAGCAGCATCGACAAGTTCGTACCATAGATATGGAAATCGGAATCCTAGCACTGTTGGGTCTTGGGAAGGCACTACAAATTCCTTAAACGATGGGGATGATGAAGTGGAGGATCATTTGGATCTGCCAGGACGCCAAGGATGCGGTATTCCTTGTTATTGGGCAAAGAGAACACCCAAGCATAGGATGGGTTGTGGAGGTTGTTACTCGCCTTCACTTTCTGATACTTTGAGGAGAAAAGGTAGTAGAATGTTATGTGGAAGCCAGACAATATATCATAGACGTTGTAGATCATTGCTGGGGTCCAACAAGAGGAAATCTGTTTCCAGATCTGCCCAAGGTCTTCTGCCATTGTTGACTAACAGAAATAGTTGTGATGGCAGAGGAGGATCATCTATAGGCACTGGACTTAGCGATGATGAGCTTTCTACGAACTTTGGGGAGCTTGATTTGGAGGCTTTGAGTCGATTGGATGGAAGGAGATGGTCATCAAGCTGCAGAAGCCAAGAAGGACTAGAATTAGTAGCTCTAACAGGAGGTGGAGCTGCAGAGCAAGGGACACCAGAGCATATTAGAAGCCTGAGCCAGAAATACAGGCCAAGGTTCTTTGATGAATTGATTGGACAGAGTATTGTGGTTCATTCGCTTATCAATGCCATTTCGAGGGGAAGAATTGCACCTGTCTATCTTTTCCAAGGTCCTCGTGGTACCGGGAAAACTTCGGCAGCCAGGATATTTACTTCTGCTCTGAATTGCCTGGCTACGGAAGAGACTAAACCTTGTGGGTTCTGCAGGGAATGCACTGAATTCTTCGCTGGTAAGGGCATGGACCTATGTGAAGTGGATGTCACCAATGAGAGGGGAATAGATAGATTAAGATACCTCTTGAAGAACATGTCCATGATGCATCCATCATCTTTTTCACGATACAAAGTCTTTGTTATTGATGAGTGCCACTTGTTGCCCGCCAAGACATGGTCGACATTTCTAAAGTTTCTTGAGGAACCACCTCCATGTGTTGTGTTCATATTCATAACAACGGATCTTGACAATGTGCCTCGTCCTGTAATATCATGGTGCCAGAAATACCTCTTCAACAAACTCACAGAAAGTGATATTGTAATAAGGTTAAAGAAGATTTCTATTGATGAGAGTCTGGATGTTGAACCTGATGCACTGGATCAGATTGCATTGAATGCAGATGGTTCGCTTCGAGATGCAGAGACTATGTTAGACCAGTTGAGTTGGCTAGGAAAAAGGATCACCAAATCTTTAGTAAATGAACTTGTAAGTTTCCTATGCCTTTGCTCCGTTGAAATGATCATCTTCAGTTGTTACTTGTTTAAGTCCATATATATTCCATAATGAAAGCCTTCGGAGCTTAGCCCAATCAATATTCAACTTGAGCATCATATCTAAAGGCCTGGTCTTTTGATATTCCTTGCATGGGGTACGATGTGTCCAGCATCCTTGAGTCAGTGTGCTATAAATTTGAGATTTGTAGACAAGGGCTGTAGCTTAGCCAAATTAGTTGAGCTTCCATATTGGATAATTTTTTAGTCTGATACATCTCATCTGTTGTTGCATTATTTGCATGGCCCTTTTTTCTTCTATATAGTGTGTTAGTCTGAGAAGGTTAGGTCTAGTTGGCAACTCCAATTTATTTCTTTGGTATGACCACTGAAGATTACCAGCTAAGTTGGCTGGGATTTTCAGATATTACTTTGTATATTTGAACGGTCCAAAATTGTTAACTGATTTTATACTTTCTCCATAGGTGGGGGTTGTTTCAGATGAGAAATTACTTGATCTTTTGGAGTTTGCCATGTCATCAGACACTGCTGAAACAGTTAAAAGAGCCAGAGAGTTGATCGATTCTGGGGTTGATCCAATTGCCTTGATGTCTCAATTGGCTGGCCTCATTATGGATATTATTGCTGGAACTTACCACTTGGTTGATGCGAAATGTAATGGCTCTTTTTTTGGTGGGAGAAGTTGTAAGTGCCACCCTCTCTGATATTTCTTGAATAGAACCAATCCTCTATTGCCAAACTTGAAAGACAATATGTCATTGAGTTAGCCACGCTTCACCGATGCAGGGTTCTAAGACTCACCATTTGATGGATCTGTCATAGGATTCTAACTATTTTCTATAAACAGAGAAAATGACTTGATATTCTTGTTAAATGTTTCAAAATAATCTTATCCGTAAATTTATGGTAAATAATGTCCTATGAATGAAATGTAACTTCATTCTGTTCGTCATATTTAATTTCTTCCATAATATTATGGGCATATTCTCAATCTTAAATTTTGGCTACATAGAATTATTGCTGCATGCAGTATAATAGTTCCGTTAATAACATATTTGGGAATATGACAATATGGATACCTTTTCATATTTTCAATAACTTTATTTCTTGTTAAACGAAAGAAACAGAAAAATGAATTCTTAGAATTTGCAAGTAGGCTTTTAGGATTAACTTTTTGCTCAAGAGTACATTTTAAATGAGAGTCAAGTAATGGCAATTATGAATTAGGATTCCTTTGTTTTTTGAGTAGCCTTTTATGATATTAATTTTTATACTTCTAATTACATAATAAAAGGGTGAGGGGGGATGATATAGATGGAATTGGTGAGAAAGATATGAAACAGTGCAGGTCTAAGTGAGGGTATTGCTCTTGATAAGATGGGTTAATAGACCAGGAGCATGCTACTAACCACCCCAACTACTCATGAAGAGATCTTCATGGTTGATATTTTTGTTTACAATCCATAATTACCCATCTTCCAGCCCTCCAAGTTTTGACCACCTATAGTTGAATGTAACAAAGTTGTACGTGTCCATAATAAACATATAAAGAACTACTAATTGTACCCTCCAAAATAATCATATTTCCTGGAATTTGCTCACAGCTGCTACATGGAAGTAGCACAACAACGACATCATTGAAGGTATCATAGCCCCAAAAAAATCATGCAACATCCCACGTGATACCAAATTGTTCCATAGCCTTTAATTTTGTACATGCATCTATATTATTATGTCTATATGTGTCAAGATCTTGAAAATAATCATAGGTGTTATTCTAAATGTCAAAAACTGAAAGGATATTTAAAAAAATAAGTCACATTGAGTAAAAGGTAAAAACATTTAATGCGGATATCATAGTGTTCTTGTTCAACTCTCTATATTCTTCTATATGGGCCTGGAAGAAATGGTTCATCCCTTTATGAAAAAATAGGGTGTCCGGATCACCATAATCTAGATTCTTATTTTGTCATAACCAAAAATAAAACCTCTAATGAAACTAGAAATTTGCAGGACTTGTAGAAAAACAAACTGAACTTCTGAGCTCTTTTGATATTATTAGCCTAAAACCTAAGGCTAATTAAAAAGTGTTCTTTCGCTTGACCATGTTGAATTAGAAACATAATTTTTCAATTTTATCACTGATCTATACCATGTTTGTATTTTGACCTAACATGCTCAAATCATATCAGATATGCACAATCTTAGGTTTGTTGGATAGCTAATAAGAAAAGCTTTCATATGATAGAAGAATCATGACAATTAGACATTTCTGTTGGGGAGGTTTTTGTTAGCCACGAGTAGTCAGATTGGAGCGTCTGGACCGGATCCCATTGGTGTTTCCTCATGTCGGTCCTTCAGCCATTTTCGTTCTTATAGATCCGGGCCTCCCGCTTCTTTCTCGGTTTGGGCCCTATGGTCCCCCCCAATTCCTCCTAGAGTTGGAGCTTTCTAATGGACTGTTTTGTTTTATCGGATTAACACTGCGGATATGCTCCAAAGGAGGTATATGGCTCTTTCACCACACATGTGCTTCTTATGTAGAGCGGAGGAGGAGAGTCTTGATCATCACTTTATTCATTGTCCCACGGCTATGGAGATATGGAACTTTTTTCTTAGTGCATTGGGAGGGCTTGGGTGATGCCGGCGGGTATTTGCCAATTGTTGGATCAATGGAGTTTCCATGGGCTCGCTGATAGGGGGAGGATTCTATATCGTCTTGTGTTCCAGGCCTCCTTGTGGCATATTTGATTGAAGCAGAACAAGCAGATCTTCCGGAATTTGTTGTCCTCAACAGCAAGTGTGGTTGAGGGGATTATATCTTTTATGGCATCATGGGCTTTTGGTAGGGGCCAGTTTGTTGGCCTATCAGTGTCAGATATTGTGAGGGAGGGGTACTCGATCTCAGTGAGTGAGGTGAGTGTTTTGCCTGGACAGTTAGTTCAGGATTCCCTGCAGGTGGTCTGGGTAAAGCTGTGCTTTGCTGGCTTTTTCCTGGTTACTTCGGGTCCTTTTGGAGTTGGTGGAGTTTTCAGGGATCATGATGATGGATACCTTTTTGTCTTTTCCGGTTCGGTTGGTGGTGGTGATGTGGCGAGGACAGAGTTGTTGGCATTGATAGCAGGTTTAAGATATGACAGAGCTCAGGGGTACCCGAACCTAGTGATCGAGTGTGTCTCACCTTATATTGTTGCTTCGATGGAGATATCTGCCCAGTGTAGGTGGAGTGCTACTCACTTGGTTTGGCTGGCTTGGTCCTTGTTGAAGGGTTGGAACATTTTGTTCCAGAGTGCACCTAGGGGCCAATCAGTTGGTTGAGAGGCTGGCTTGGAGGGTTGCGAGTAGAGACATTATGTTCGTTGGGTTGCCAAGTCAGGAGATGCTATATGTCTAGGCTAGATGGTTTTGAGAGCCATTGGCTTGTGGGCCGGGATCTTGTTTTTGTTGTGTTGTTCCTCACTTGGGTTTTCTATCTTTTTCGTTTTTGCTCTATTGGTTTTAGGTTTTCGCTAAAACCGTGGTAGCTGTACATTCTTTGTTTTTCTCTCCATCTATATATATATATATTCATGACTAATCAAAAAAAAAAAAAAATAATAGACATTACGGATGTAGGATATGGCTCCCATAATCACGAGGATGTGATCTGTATATCACAGTCTTGATTCAATTTGTCGTTATTCATGGTGCTTCAAATGTTGATGCACACAGTTATTGCTTTCCTTATGATCTAGTGGGTTAATGTTATCTGCATGATTCTCCTTGGAGAAAGCTCAACCTCAAGTTTCTAGAGCATCCTTCACTTTTTAGTTTTTCTTAGAATGCTTGGTTGTAACTCTACCTTGTAAATAATATTTTAGTGCTCTTCTTAATTCTTTAGAGATGTTTCTTTATGAAGTCTGAAATTTCCAACACTTCCCATTGAAAAGAATTGGTTCTGATGAATAGTTGGTTGTTCCTTAAAAAATTCTACACATATTTAACCTGATCTTGTTTATGTCTTCTGAGAAATTTAGGAGCAAGTTTTCAAATTCAAAGCTTGCTAGTCTGTTGATGGCTTGATGCTTTAGTTGAAATTATGAGCCTTTGGTTGCATTATCTCCATTTGCATCATTGCTGTCTTTAGTAACTAAAGAGGAGTATCATCATTTATAAAAAAATAAATAAATAAAAAAGAGGAGTATCGAAAGATAGATTCAGATGTTGAACTTGTGCAAGCCTGTTTTATTCCTTTATGAGACTCCATCTGTTGTGGACGTCGTGGTTCCTTGAAAATCCTCAACACATTCAAATTATGCTTTGATGTCCTGAACATTTTGATCAAATCATCTGTTGGTTTGTTAATGGTTGTGACCAATTCATCTAGTCGATCTACTAATGCAACAAACTTTCTTTTTCCCCATTGTTCAACTTGAAGTAGGATATCATCTTCTAGATTTAATAGCAAAATTAGTGCAGGGAAATGTCAGGTAGATGAGCTAGACTAATATAATTTTAGGTTTGGGCACTAAATTGGCAAGATGGTGGTGGGAGGAGAGAAGGACTGGATTAAGATGGTGTAGGTTGGGCATTAAGATTGCTGTAAAATATAGCAAATAAGAAGAAATTAAAACAATAATAACGAATTGAGAAAGATAGGATCATCATCTTGGTCCTTTAAGGTACTTAGGTTGGTTGGGAGGGAGGCTACTGTTAATAGGAAGGCCACATCAATAGGCTATTATGTGTTACAGTAAACCGAACTTTTGTTTGATGCATATCAAGGTTCGCCATGTTGATGTCACCTGTCATGTCGCAAAGTGACATTGGCGACATGTCGGCGACATGGTGTTAAAAAGGGGAAATGTCGGGAAAATGTGAGGAAACCATGGATTTTTGATGGATTTTTGTCCCAAAATTTGAACATGTCTAATTAAGTCCTAAATGCATTCAAATACATCAAAAAATGCAAAACAAATGCCTACACATTATAAGTCATTACTTATGAGGGGTTAACTTACATGCTGTCGGATCTGTAAGCTCTAAAAAAAGATGCTACATCTAATTAAGCCAAACTAAAAGTGAATGTAAGTCAATTAAAAGATATATAAAACTAGAAATCAAGTGCTATATCTATGAGGGGGAAAAGGGAAATATGGGGGAAATGATGGGGAAATGTGGGATTTTTCATGAGTTTTCCCCCCCAAGTTTTAAACAACCCTAAGTAGTGTCCAAATACATCATAATACATCAGAAAAATGCAAGAACAAGTGTCTAACATTTTTTTTTTTTTAAAAAAATTCAAAAAATGAAAAATTTCCCCCATGTTGCCGACATGTCGCCTATGTCGCCGAAATCAGGGTAAAGCGATTTGCACCCTGATTTCGTGTCGCCCACCTCGGAACTGGTGACATGTCGCCCACATTGTATACCCTGATGCATATAAACCTGCAAGGTCTGCTATGCTGTTAAGTTTTTTGTGGATGCATAAGCTTTTTTCAACAAAGATCATCCCTCAATTCTCTCTGAGCTGTACTGAGAGACTTTAAATGTTAGTCAAAAGGTATAAAGGGGTTGTTACGATATAGGGAGGAGACTGATAGAATTAGTGTTCAGGTCCTTTGAGTTACTAGGGTTGGTTAGAAGAGATTTCACTTGCTGGAGGATCGCAGTTACTGGCCACAAAGAAGGGCAATGCACCAACCTCTTGTTCTACGTTCATTATTTTTTCAAAACTTGCCAGTTTGTATTAAGTCATTTCAGGAAGGGCCATTTTTAAATTCCTTCTGAGCTGAACTAAGATATTATATATCATAGACTCAGATTATTTTTTGGTTCAGTATAATTCTAAGTGTATCAGTGAAAGTCAAACAGTCCATATCATAGAATCATTTGTAGGTTTGTAGTTTGTACATGATTACCATATTGTATGAATTTGCTAGTTTGGTTGTGGAGACTGCCCTGAAGTTTACGTGGAATGGATTAAATTCTCTTTTTTCAGTTTCAATAAAGTTTTCTCTATTTACTGTATTATTGTATATATT
>JAUPMG010000014.1:19554436-19567620 GCA_031762675.1 Pachysandra terminalis
AGGCTTTTTTTTTTCTTATCCAAATGATGAGGCCTGCATTTTTAGTCCTTGTTCTTCTTCTGTTGCTTGTTATTGATAAGACTCAAGGTATGTATAGTATATAGCTTTTGAGCATGAAAAGATGAAGGTTTCATGGATATTTTATCTGATTGGGTTTTGTGTTTCTTTGTTGTTTTGTAAAGGGATTCGTTTGGATCATGGGTTTATATCAATTGGGCATCAGAAAATCCATGTGGGTATTAAATTTTATTTCATGTTCTAATGGTTTACAAGTTGGGTTTTCTTTGATTTGTGTTTTATGAGTTTATTGTGATTGTGAAAATTGTGGTTGAATATGCAGGAAACTGAGGAGAGAAGCCTAATTCAAGCTAGAAGTGGTGGTGGTGTTGGAGAAGTTGTTATGTGCAAAGATGGGCATTGTTCAACTTCATCAGGTACCATGAAGAAAAGATCTTTAAGGGTAGCCAACGGAATCCACCACAGGCTACCAAGATTTCATGAAGATTACTCTGGACCTAGGAGTCACAAACCTAGGCATCATTGAATGATTCTCCTGATTAGGGTTTTAGTTCTCTTTCTTAGCTAGTTTGACACCATTAGCTATAGTGTTGCTTTAAATCTGATGCTAAACTGGGTTTCTAAAGATACAAACCCATCACCATGTATTCTACCAAGCAATTTTGTCCTCAAACTACTTTGTCTCATTTATCAATTAACAAAGTTTTTTAAACTGAACACACAACAAGGTCAAGAACTTCATGTAAGGAACTACATGCAACACATGTTTTCTAGGTTTCGAATCAGTTCTTAAGTAGTATGTTCTATCTATTGGTGCAGGAAGGAGTAGAAAACTTATGACCAAGACCATCTCTAGTTCTACTACTTTGACTCCGAAGGTAGGTCATTACACTTGCAGTATAGTCTCGCTATCACCAGCTAGGTTTATAATGATCCTATGCTACATTTAATTACAGACTGTGAAGAGTACTGGAGGGACTGAAGTCGACCCCAAGTCGAAGCACCAATCGAGCAATATAGGACTTGATGTAAACAAAGAAAGCTTTTCGGTTAAACAACAACCGGCTTCGAAGCACCAGGAGGTTGCTCATGAGTCCTATCCAGACATCATAGACATAGCAGGCATGGATTACTCTCCTGCAAGGAAAAAAACTCCAATTCACAATTGAGTATTGGCAACAACTAAACAGAAGAGCTTTAATTAGAAAAGGGAAAGAAAGAAAAAGGAATTAATAGAGATGTTGGACAGCATTACAGAAAATGCTGCAGTTTTTAGGGTTTAGGGTTGGTTTTGTATATAGGACACTCTACTATTCTTAATATATTATCATTTTGATGATTGAGTACATCATCACTTAGAGCTTCAACAGACTTTTGTAACCTTATATTATATTTGAAATATCAAAATAACATGAGTCTATTGCTTTATTATGTATGGGTGTGTATCTGAGAAAAGGGATCCCTAGCTTCCATATTAATTATTTTATCAATGGTGGAATGTAGAATAAGCTTTTCTTAATGAGGATTACAACTTTAATGGATGAACTGGCATTATATATTGTAAGTTACCATTCATAATCAGCATTGTTATACATCGCATGAAAGTTAATTAAAAGAAAAAAAAAAAATACATTGAGTTACACCTAGACAGCTACATAATTGAATTCAATGAGTTAAACAATCCCGAGTCGCATAATCGAAAAACTGCGATGAATTCGATCAAATATATGGTATATGATCATGTTCTTAGGTCAACTTACGATAGAATGGCACGACAAGAAGCGTATCGAATGGCCGGTGGATCCCGCATTGAAATGTTCAAAACCATCTCCATACTGTTCATATACTGTATTGTGGTATACTATGGAAGGAGACCACATGCAGATCATCCATGGAGGAACATGAGCTTCAGGTTCAAGAAAGGAAATGTTCAGTGTAGTAGGTGTGTTTTCATTACATGACTAATCCTTTGTATGTTTGTATATACAATTCAAGGCCCACTATAGATTTCTTTTTGGGCTGGGCCTACCATGTCTCACTTATTGATGGCATGGTTTGAGAAGTCAGCTTTTCAGTGTTGATTGTGGGCTCTCATGTTTCTTGGTGGGTCACTGGTGTGGTTGAGTGCGAAAGTAGGGTGCATCCTGTGGCATACAAAAGGCCAAGACCCAAAGATACAGTTAGGGATGGATATATATATATATAATGTGTGAGAGAGACTTGAGAGGCAGGCATTTGACTCATACTTAACAGGATGAGGATCGTCTGTGAGGTAGCTCACAGACCAAGTCCTACTTACCATAACGAAGAGTACATTGATATGGACGAGGATCTCCACATTCCTGTGAACCTTAAAAGAAGTTGACACGTGTCCACAACGGACTCACAAAAAGGCCGACTTCTATTTGTTGGGGTAGAAGCCGGTTAAAATAAAGGCAGTGTCAGGCTCACCTTTCTCTTAGCGTTTTAAAAATGTAGGTCACCTTTCTTAATAGGGCCTATTTGTGGACATGTATCAACCTTTTGTGAAGTTTACAGAAAGTTTACAAGGACACAGATCGCAGAAGGTCTGCATCACAGTGGTGTAGGGATAAGAAAGAAAACTCATTAACCTTGAGAACTAAGATTCTTCAATTATAGACCTTTGGGCTGCAAATTTATTTGGATAGGCTGATCGAAGCCAATGCAATGTAATGGGGGCGGGATCCTCTGTGGGGTAATCCCCTGCGGGTTCCTATGGTGTAGAGACAGCCTGGGTGGGCCCCACAACACCTGGGGGTGAAATGGTATTTTCGCCCCCGGGCTGTCTCTACACCACAGGTACCCCGCAGGGTTTACCCCCACAAAGGATCCCCTCCCAATAGCCAACTTCACTTGAACATTCTTTATCTGAGTCCAGCTAGGCTCAACTATATATTCGACTTGTGTTTGTTTTTTAGGTTCGGTATAATTCTCCCCTAGACTAATAGGCCCAGCCTATTAAATTTAAATTAAATATTTTTTTTCCATTTTATTGTTCTACTTTTATCACACAATCTTTCTATAAACAATGAGCTAGGCCAACCACTTTAATTGACTACAACTTGGACCTATATCTAATTTATTAGCTCAGGTCTTGGAGGTAGCAATGTATCGAGTTCAGGTCGGATCATGTTGGCTTGGGTCGGGTTTACATTATAAATTCACCAACCCAACTTTACCGTTCGGGTGGATTTTGGCCAATATAAGGTTAATCCGAACCTATTAAAATCCACTAGAATACTAAGCAGGTTTGAGTTCAGCCAAATTTTATTACCCCTAAACGGCATAACTAAGCTTTGCCTAAAACTATGGATTATTGCTTTAGATAATATAGAGGATCACAGTGCAATAATGTATGTGATTAGAGAGTAATTAAAAAATTAACCAAAATAACTTATAATAGGAACGAATTATTGGAAAAATCATAGAAGAAATGGATTGAAGGTGATATGTCATTTAATATATATGTTTTTTTAATTTTATTTTTTCATGCCATATTTTAGCAAAATTGAGTCAGTTGCAATAAAAAATAGGGATTGGGAACGGTTGTAATTGGGCCCTTAGTTTGAGCAAGGGCATATCTTTGTTTAGGTAACTTTGAAGATGAAAATTTGAGAAAGTTATGTGGTCTCTGAAACCCTAAAAATAAGGTTTGTGGGAATAATTTTCAGGCGTCTTCTGAAACCCTAGAAATAAGGATTGTAGTAATAATTTTCAGGAGTCCCCTTATAACCACACTATCCTTATCATTCTAAAAAAATTATAAAAAGACTAAATAGTTTTAAAAAAATATTTGATTGCTATAAGACTATTTGGGAAAAAAAAATTGAATTTTTTATTTACCAAAAAAATGATTTTTTTTGCGCACTCTCCGAGGAATCTTCTCGCTTTATGAAGGTATAGTAACCAAAAGTTGAAATAACAATTAAGGAAGGAAGAAACCAAGTACTCTTGTACAACATTATGCCTCAAAATGTGATACCCGAACTAGCAATTTTTTATTTTTTTTTGGCTCTAGATCATTTAGTCCATGAACCAAATATATCAAATTAAGTGAAGTAATGAGACAATAAAGATTATATAATTACAATGAGACAATAAGGATTATATAATTACAATGAGACATATTGGGGTATTGTGATCATGAACCAAATATATCAAATTAAGTGAAGCAATGAGACAATAAGAATTATATAATTATAATGAGACATATTGGAGTATTGCGATCTCTTTTTTCTAATACATGACAATAAAACATACCAAAATTTTATCAACCTCCAAACATCATATGAATAATAATAATAAAAAAATGCTCTATTGATCTCATCCTTGTTACTAAAACTCCCTCTAAACCCCCTTTGTGAATTTGTGATGAGAGAAAGGGGTCAAAGTAAAAAAGGGCATTTAGACTAGATATTGAACCAGAGAGTAATATAGTCATTAAAATTTAATTTTAACTTACAAATGCAAATGAACCGGACGGTTCTGTTAGTGAGGGGGTATCTAAGACTTAACAGTAAATCCAAGGGGGAACAGTGGGATTTCAAAAACAAGAGAATATCTGACTGCAATTGTCAAAAATTACAAGGGGTCAAAGTGAAATTTTTCCTAGAATTAATTAGTTAACATTAATGATAAAAATAGAATTCTTTTCATTCCTAATATGTTAATTCATTTGATATTTAATGAAATTGTTAGTTTAAAATAGTTTGACAATACTTGGATAACAATTTCAACTCAAAGTAGAAGTCAATTTATGACATTTTCAAAATTTATTTAAATCCTTTAAGCTTGTTATTGTTAACCAATTTCTCTTACTTATTCAACCAAGTATAAATACAAAAGCTAATAATTATCTACTTTAGCCTATTTCTGAGTCTAAAATTGAGGAAGTTGATTCCAAATTAGAATATATATTGTTTTTTTTTTTTTAATTAAGATGATGTTATCAATTACGTTAAGCATTTCATTAACCAGGGATAGGGGATGATCTACATAGGGGGGAGAGGAGGCAACTGCGCCCCGCTCCCCCCTCAATTTTTGAATTTTTCAAAATAGAGGTATTATTTTTATAAAATTTTCATATTGCCCCCCTCAAATTATATTTTGCCCTCTCTAAATATTTTCTATTACTCCTTTACCATAACTTTATTTATATTTTAATCCTTAACTTAATAAAAGAGGCAAGACTCACAAGACGATACGATCTACTTTTTAAAATTTGTTTTCCCTTGTCTTTAAACTACATCGATTATAGGGTTTATGCTGCTTTTGGTAAAAACCTAAAGCTTTTCTCTCTAGGGTTTCTTGTTTGGCTCCGTTTGATAAAAACCTAAAGATTTTCTTTCTCATTCTCTTGTGTCATTAATGCTGGTAAAATCCTTCTCTCCCGTAACTTTATTTATTTTTATTCCCTAACTTAATCAAAGAGGCACGACTCACGAGACGAGAAATCTACTTTTTCAAATTTTTTTGCCCTCTCTTTTAACTACATCGATTATAGGGTTTATGATACTTTTGGTAAAAAACTAAAGCTTCTCTCTTGGGTTTCTTGTTTGGCTACTTTTGGTAAAAACCTAAAGCTTTTCTCTCTCTTTCTCTTGCATCATTAATGCTGGTTAAATCTTAGAGGCTACAACTTTTTTTTCTCTCCCTGTCTTTTTCTCCTTTGTCATTAAACATTAATGTTGATTGACCTCTCTCTCTCTCTCTCTCTCTCTCTCTCTCCTTTCAAACATGAGAATTAATATGCTTTTTCAATTTGGATTTGAATGTAGAAAAAGAGTTGAAGGAAGGAAAAGAGTTGAAATTGAAGGCTTAAGATAGCAATTGGGACAAAGTCACAACAAGAGGTGAAACCCTTATATTTTATTAATTTAATGTTATCTATCGGTGCTTCCTCTATTAATGTTTTCTTTAATATTAAAACATTACTGTGCATTTCTATTAAGAGATTTTAATTAATATATAATCTTAACTTTGAACCAGTTATGGAAAAGTATTTTAAAAGAAAGTCAACAGTTGAGTTGTCACCCCCTGCCAAGAGAAAAGATGAAAGTGAATCAATTGATAAGGTGTACCATTGCTCGCATGAAAGTTTAGCAAAAACCTATTTGGACGATCTTCTAGCGGATCCTAGGTTACGAACTCGGATTTTGGATTACAATTCTAATGATTGGGGCCAAATTCGACGAGCATATTTGCAAAAGGGTCCTTGCCAGCCTCACAGCCATAATTTTCCACAAAAGAAATTTGGGAGTTCATTACATCGATTCAACTAGGCTTGGTTTGATGAATGTTAATTGGTTAGAGTATAGCATAGCAAAGGATACTACATTTTGCCTATGTTGCTATCTCTTTAAACTAGATGTTGGGGTTGAATCGGGTGGAGATTCATTTGTTGGTGAGGGTTTTACATATTTGAAGAAGAAAGAAAAATTTCAAATTCATGTTGGAGGTCCAAACAGTGCCCATAACAAAGCTTGAAAGAACTGTCAAGACTTAATGAACCAAGAACAACATATTCAAACAATTTTCTCTAAGCAATCAACCCAGGCTCGTGGTGAATACCAAACTCGTTTGAATGCATCGATTGATTGCATTCGATTTCTTCTACGACAAGGATTGGCATTTCGTGATCATAATGAATCGGAGGATTCAAACAATCAAGGAAATTTTTTAGAGATTTTACAGTTTCTTTATGATCACAATGACGATGCAAAAAGTGTTATTCTGAAAAATGCTCCTGAAAAACTTAAGTTGACAACACCTTATATTCAGAAAGACATTGTAAATGTTTGTGCAATTGAGACCATAAATGTTATTATCAATGATATTGGTAATGCGTTAATTGTCATTCTAATTGATGAGTTTCGAGACATCAATAAAGGAACAGATGACTGTTGCTTTACACTATGTGGACAAGAAAGGTGCAAGTAATTGAGCGATTTTTAGGTATTGTACATGTTACAGACACCACTGCTTTTTCACTTAAAGCAACAATCGATGCATTATTTTTCAACTATGGATTAAGCATTTCAAGACTGCGTGGGCAAGGCTATGATGGGGCTAGCAATATGCAAGATGAGTTCAATGATCTCAAACAACTTATCACGAAAGAGAATGAATATGCTTTCTATGTTCATTGCTTTGCACATCAACTTCAGTTAGCTCTTGTAGCTGTTGCAAAGAATCATATCCAGATTGCTTTGCTTTTTAATGTGGGTGGTAATATATTGAATGTTGTTGGAGCCTCTTGTAAACGTCGTGATATTATTCGAGATAAGGAAACTACCAAAGTAATCGAAGTACTTAAGAATGGAGAGCTATCAAGTGGACAAGGCCTAAATAAAGAGAATGGTTTACAACTATCAAGCAATACACGTTGGGGCTCTCATTATGGTACTTTGATTAGCTTACTTGTCAAGTTATGATTTGTGATTGATGTACTTGAAATTGTTATAGAAGGTGATTCAAATTCAGAACAAAGAGTTGAAGTATGTGTTTTATTAGACTTGATGCAGTCATTTGATTTTATCTTGAATTTGCATTTGATGAGAAATATATTGGGAATAACACATGAACTGTCACAAGAATTACAGAGAAAAGATCAATATATCGTTAATGCCATGGCTCTTCTTAAAGTTTCTAAGCAACGACTACAAACCATGAGGGAAAGTGGGTGGGATTCTTTCTATGGCAAAATTGCTTCTTTTTGTGACAGACATAACATTTTTATTCCCAATATGGATGATGTGTTTATAGAATGAGGGCGAACACGAGGTAGAGCTGAGGAATGTACAAAACTACACCATTATCGTGTTCATTTATTCTATATTGTCATTGATATGCAACTTCAAGAGCTAAATAGTCGTTTCACTGAGGCGAACACTGAGTTGTTACTTTGTGTGGCGTGTTTGAATCCAAATGAGTCATTCCCTTCTTTTAACAAGCAAAAGGTGATTCGGCTTGCCCAATTTTATCTAGTGGAAGTTTTAGCAGTAGAGCTCATTGCACTTGATAATCAGCTTGATACTTATATTATTGATGTGCGTTGTAGCAGTGAATTCTCGGGAGTGAAAGGGATTGGCGGTCTTGCTGAGAAAATGGTTAAGACAAGAAAAGATATATTATATCTGTTGGTATACTTGATTATAACATTGGCATTAATTTTACCAATTACAACTGCCACAGTAAAGAGGGTATTTCTGCTATGAAGATTGTGAAGAATCGATTGCGTAATCGAATGGGAGATCAATGGATGAATGATAGCTTGGTTGTTTACAGTGAGAAAAAAATATTCAATGGCATTAATAATGATGTAGTCGTGCAACGCTTTCAAAGCATGAAGACTCGTAGGGGACAATTGTAAAATGTAGTATTCGCAATCTTATTTTTATCAATAAAAAAAACTTTGATAAAATTTGTACTTAATTTTTTTTCTTAGTTGACTTGAGAAAACGCACTGATAACAAATCAAATCTTGCCCCCCATGAAATAGATTCCTGGATCCTCCCCTGACCAGGGATATAGTATCTAAAATTCAATCATGCTTTATTAATTTAATAAGTAAAAAATAATGTACTGGAAATTTTAATTCATTGTTTAGCTATGAGTTTATGTAGATGTTTGGCATAAATTTATAATGAATTCAAATCATCCAAAGTCTTCTCGTAAAGGGAAGAAACAATATCCAATGAAAACCAACCACATAAGCATGGCACGGTTGACAAAACCATGTGGTTTAAAAAAATTAATTGATATGGACAATGTGTCAGGCTTATGTATCTAGTTTTCATTGGCTATTGTTTCTTTCGTTTACAGGAAGGACCTTAGATGATTTGAATCCATCTGTAATTAAAATAATAGTTAATAGATTTAAACTTTTATTAAACTAATTAATAGGCTCGTATTAGAATGACTTTACTCAAAATCAAAATATTTCAAATCGCGGCATTTTATGCAAAAAGTTATAAAAAATTTAAAAAAAATTTATTAAAAAGAAAAACTAGATTTGGAGAGAGTATATGATAAAATGTATTTGGATTTTATTGAAAAAGGTCTTCTAAAACTAGGTCTTAATTCTTATTAGAACAAATAAATAATACAATAGATAATCATCCGTGCCTAGATCTTTTTAATGCAACCCCATTAAAAGAGAAAGAGGACTTCGTCAAGGTGATTCACTATTTCCATACATTTTTTATAATTTTAATGAAAGTTTTTCTAAGGTTTTACAACAATATTTAGAGAAGAAGAAAATTTAGGAATTAAAACTAGTCCTTATCGTTCCCACATACTCATTTACCTTTTGTTGATCACTGTCTTATATTTAACAAGGCTTTGATAGGATATTGTCTCCTTATCAAATCTATTTTAAGTTTTTTTTGGCATTTTACTTGTCTACTTATTAACTGCTTAATCAAGTATTAAATTTAGTGAAAACGTACATCCTAGGGTCCGAGAAGTATCAAGTAAAACTATTAAAGTACCTGTTAAAGAAAATCTAGCTTGGCATATCAATCTTAACTCGTAAGCCTAATGAATTTCATTTTAAATAGCTATTTACGAAGTTATAATCCAAGCTTAATATATAGAAACATAATTCTTTTCAATTGCTGAAAAATTACTCTTATTAAGTCCTCTTTTGAAATTATCTTGACACATTATTTAAAGCATAATCTTTGAAAAGTAGTTGATAGTAAAACAATCAAAGTTTATAAAGGAAATTGAATTCCAAACCTATTTCCTTTGGGAAAAAAATTGCTTAACCTAATCAATAGTCAACTTGTTCAGGATTTAATAGATAATCGTATAAAATAATGGAGTATGAATAAACTATAATCCACTATTAATTTAAATTTACTGAATACAATTTTAGCTACTCTACTCCATTTAAGATATACCAAATATGCCTTATTTTGGCCTTTTCTTCAATTAGGAAAATTAATTGCAAAAAATTACTTATACAGTCATAAATACTTCGACCAAGAATCCCAATCTAAATTGGAAATTTCTATAAAAATTTAAGAAACAAGTTTGCTTGACATATGACACTAGATTGCGTATATATATAAATGATCCTTAAACATCATCATTCCAACACAATAGAAAAACAAATTGTTCTTGTAAAATAAAGTTTAGACATTTTATTTTACACTAAACATTTTTTATTCAAAATAGAAGAATGTTAGATGTGCTTGAAATATCTCTTTTCATCTTCTTTTTTTTCTGTTTTTGCAAAAAAAAAAAAAAAAAAGTTATTACTCTTCAACTATGGAGTTGATGATGTAATTCAAAATTCCTTTTAAAGTAGCACTAATATGAGTAGTGTTAGAAATAACACATTCTAAAAAAAATAATAAACTAAGAAAGAAGATATTTCTCACAAAATTATCTTTTACTTTAGTAATGAATATTTTTCTACATCCTATTTTTTAGGCAATTTAAAAAAAAAAAAGAAGTAAAAATAAAGAGTGTCATTTGTGTTATATTTTCAATAGTATACTATTGCCTAGAGGTGGCAATGGGTCGGGTTGTAATCGAGTTGAGGCTTAAACGGGTTGGGTCAGGTTCAACCCGTTTACCAATGGGTCAGGAAAACCTCTACCCGAACCCAACCCGCTTATAAACAAGTCGAACTTGCCAACCGGTTTAAATTTTAATTAATTAATTAATTAATTATTTTAATTTTAAATTAATAAAATCCTAAATCATCCTATTTAACATTATATTTTTAATAAATATTGTAAAAACTAATAAAAAAATGGGTTAACACGAGTTTGGCGGGTTTAACCCGTTTACCAACAAATCGACGAAACCTAGACCCGAACCCAACCCCTTTAATAAATGGGCTGACCCTAACCCGTATAGTCGGGTTGGGTTGGGTCGTCAATTGCCAGCTCTACTATTGCCTACAACAGGGGAAGTGATGGAGTAAGGAGATGAGAGAAATTTGTGGCAATTGGGATGTAGATATAGGCACAACTATATGTACTGGAGTAGGTTGGAAGAGAGAAAGGGTGTTGGAAGTAGTCAATTATTATTCGTTGTCCATGGTAGCCAAAATCAAACGTGGCAGTGAGGTGTGGTCTTATTTACATACTTCATCCCAATTGTGGGTGAAACCATATTAAATTGGTGGAATCAAAAGTGGCATTGAAGTGTGGTCTTATTTAAATAATTTTTCCCAATTAGGAGGTGCATCCACATTAAATTCATGAATTTGCAAATTCATGATAATTACATTGTTAAATATCATAGATTTTAAAGTAAAGAGCATGCTTCCTTGCAAAAAATTTAAAATGTGACTTGTGGTTCATTTAATACATCTTCATTCGGACTTAAAGCTGAAGATAGCACTACATTAAAATTTCTCTCTCTCATTTCTGTCCCACGGGGCCATATCGACTGGAGCTTAGAAGTTGTACCATTGGTTGCAATGTACATCCATGATATCTGGGCATGCCACGCGCCCAGGCTTGTAGAAGTTGTGATGGTATCTGGGCGTGTGGTGTGCACGACTGTGAATGCATAGTGTGCGTGGATGCATGCTACAACTTCCACACTCTAGATGATATGCTCCCCTCGTGGGTCATATTATATAAAGTGTGGAAACTGCAGTATCGACTACAACGTGCATCCATGCAAACCACACATCCACATGGGGCCATATCGACTGGAGCTTGGAAGTTGTACCATTGGTTGCAATGTACATCCATGCACGCATGGATGCGTACCACACGCCCATGCTTGTAGAAGTTGTGACGGTATCTGGACGTGTGGTGTGCACGACTGTGAATGCACAGTGTGCGTGGATGCATGCTACAACTTCCACACTCTAGATGATATGCTCCCCTCATGGGTCATATTGTATAAAGTGTGGAAACTGCACTATCAACTACAACGTGCATTCATGCAAGCCACACATCCATATGTGTGCAAGGATGCATGCAACATGTATAGACTTCATCACACCTTTAATGGAGTCTAGACCTGTGGCTTCAACTTTCACACTTTATACGATATACTCCCCACTCATGAGATCATATCGTCTGGAGTGAGGAAGCTGCAACATCAAATGTAGTGTGCATCCACGAACGCTACGCATCTATAGACATGCGTAGATGTACGCAATGCATCCAGACTTCTAAAAAGTGTGATGAGAGTTTGGACGCATGCTGCACATGCATCGTATGAGTGGATGTAAACTACAACTTCTAAGTGTCCAGACAATATGTTCCCTCCATGGGGCCATGTTGTCAGAGTGTGGAAATTGTACCATCGGCTGCAATGTGTATCTATGCACGCAACGCATGCGTGGATGCACATTAGATGTGTATCTATGCACTCACGCTACATGCCTAGACTCCATCATGACTTTTAGAAGTTTGGACACATGGTGTGCATGCATAGATACACTGCAACCAATACTACAACTTCCATAGGCCCCATGGGGGGGGGAACATATTGTATAGAGCGTGGAAGTTGTAGTGTACATACACTCATGATACGCGTGTGCGGCATGCGTCCAGACTCCCATCACACCTCTTAGAAGTCTGGATACATGACGCATATTACTCGTCTCTAGATGCGTAGCATGCGTGGATGCACACTACAGTTGGTGTTGCAGCTTCCTCATATTGTATGGAACGTGGAAGCTGCAGCATCGGCTACAACATGCATCCGCGCGAGCTACACATCCACATGTGTGCAAGGATGCACGTAACACGTATAGACTCCATCACACCATCGATGGGATCTGGACGCTTGAGTTCAACTTTCACACTCTATACGATATGCTCTCCATCTACGAGACCATATCGTCTAGAGTGAGGAAGCTGAAACATCAACTATAGCGTGCATGAACAATAGTAGCGTGCATCCACGCACGCTACACATCTATAGACGTGCGTAGATGTGCGCTATGCATCCAGACTTCTAAAATATGTTATGGGAATTTGGACGCATGCCACACGCGTGTGATAGGAGTGGATGTACGCTACAACTTCCACGCTCCAGACAATATGTTCCCCCCATGGGATCATATCTGTAACGTCCCGAATCCGGTAGACCCGATACGGTCCATCAAAGACTAGAGACATCACCTTCACTTCCTCAAAGGAGAGTGGTGGATCACAACAAAA
>JAUPMG010000014.1:19573815-19593720 GCA_031762675.1 Pachysandra terminalis
TAAACAAATAATTGTACGATACGCAAATCTAGAATAACTGTATCAAAGCACCTAATCCTCACCATTTACCCATTACCAGCACCACCAGAACATGTGAGTGACAGGGCGATCCGCATGGCTCTGTGGAAGGATTCCCCCCCACTATCTCCAACCTCGGTTTCTATAACCTCATCTACGTTAATACCCATGTCCTCAGCATATATGGAAATCTCAGCATTAGGCCGGCCGTCGGCCTCGTCCAACTCAAGGCTCGTAACCCACTCATAAAGTGGGTCCTCCTCGTCTGTGGTCTTCAGAACCATATCTACTTGGTCTTGAGCTATTGAACCACCACTCCCATCCTCCAACGGCTTCATCCTCAGACACATGTTGTAGTGGCAGAATACAAGCTTTTGAAGTTTTTGGTAAGCTAATCTGTTGCGTTGCTTTGTGTGGATGAGTGCGAACGTGCTCTAGTTTCTCTCACAGGTTGAGGAAGAGGCATTCTGAGCTAATATACGGATAGCTAATGATTGAAGCGTGGGGGCGCTGGTGCCGTACATAAGCCATGACTTGTCCATCAAATTTATAACCCACCTGTGTTAAATAATAAATATTAGCCTCCAAGAAGAGAGTTTTTAAAAATTTATCAGTCTTGTAATCTAACTTATAAGTTAAACTTACATATCATTTTCTTCCTTGCAGCCATGGCATTATCTGAGCCAAATGAACCAATCGCGTCTCTAAACATGATCAAATCCCGAGTACAAAAAAAAGTAGAAGTGGCTATAGAGTTGTTTTATAAAAAAAATAGAGAATTGAAAGCTCTTCCAATTGGTATTTATCTTATCTCATTTCTAAACAATCCCTTAGTCTTTGACTTTGGGTCCAACTTCGCATAAAATACATGAACGGCATTCAACTACTCGGGATTTGACCCTAGTCTATGGTTGACGAACACTCTCCTTCTGTTGCTTTTTGTCCTTCTTAAGTGTACCACCTTCTTCCAAGTGATCAGTCATCTGCTTCTTTACTTCAGGAGGCACCTTGGGACAATCCTGGACATTCTTGTATCCGTGGGCTAGAAGTTGTTTAAGTTGTGTCACACCCTCACTCTTCATGATGTGATCGCAATAGTTGCACTGGGACTTATTCTTGTTATTCTCAAACATATTCCATTGCTACCAACCGATCTCTTGCCTCTTTCTTTGCATATATGAAATGAACCTGTTGGATGTAACCATACAAGAAATGCATAAAAATCAAAGAACAAATAATCAAAATTTCATTTATAATAAGTTATTCATTTTAATTATGTTGCTGTCTTTTTCAATTTTTTTCCATGTTTTCTTTATTTGTTTTTTAATTTTGTCATTATTTACAATAATATAATAGTTATATACTTAAGTCATGATTTTATATCATAATTTCAATTTTTTCAACCCACTTTTCAATTTTTTTATTTTTATTTTTCAGAATAATTAAACAATTTCATGTAGGGCTGTCAACGAGTCGAGCTAGCTCGGCTTGGGCTCAGCTCGTATGAGTCGAGCTTGAGCTCAATATTTAGGCTCGCGAGCCGAGCCCGAGCCCAAAAAGGCTTATTATTTTAATGAGCCTGAGCCGAGCTTAGGTAGGCTTGGCTTGGTTAAAGTTCGGCTCGGTCTTATATATGATATATAAACTTATGTATCATAGGTATCATCTATAAATATATATATATATATATATATATATATTATATTAATCATTAAATACAATGTTAGTGGCGTGTTAGTTCCAAAATAAAAGTTAGTGGTGTGTTTAATAAGTCAACTACTTATTTAATTGTAAAGCTAGGATTTAGTAAATAGTTAAATAGTTAAGTTAAAACTTAAAAAACCCTAATTAATTGACTTTGGCCTTTCAAGAGCCGAGCCGATCTTTTCCTGAGCCGAGCTTTTGCGAGCCGATCCTGAGCCTTGAAAAAACTAGCGAGCCTGAGCCCAAAAAGTTTTACTGAGCCTGAGCCGAGCCCAAGCCTTGTCCGGATTTTACGAGCCCGAGCCGAGCTAGGCAAAGTTCGGCTCGTTTACATCCCTAGTTTCATAGTTTTTTTTGGAAGGTAAACAGTTTCATAGTTAATATTTAGTAGCATACAATATTTATTTCAATTTGTTTCAATTTTTCTTTCTATTTATTTATAATTTTTCCAATCTGTTTTTCATTTTTTTTATTTTACAGAATAATTAAACAGTTTTGAATATTTACTAACATACAATATTCATTTCAATTTTTTCCATTTTTGTTTTATTTATTTTTTATTTTTTTATTTCTCGGAATGATTGAGCATAATATTTACTAAATTAAAATGTCAAAATTGTGTTTGCACAATTTTATTATTTAATATATTAATTAAGGACTCTTATATGCTATTTAAATATTAGTAGATGTATTTTTTTTATTTTTTATTTAAAAAAATTAAATAAATATAAATATTTTCCCAAAAAAAAAAAAATAATAATGACACCCATCTGTAGATCGGATGTCATTAGACATCATATATTAAATCCATAGTGTTTGCACAAGAATTAAGAGGGAAAAAGTAAAAAATATGGATTTTACCTTCAAGCCTTGAAGAAATCCCTTGAATTCAAGATCTTGCTGTAATAGTTAGATTTTTGTTTGAAACACAAATTTAGCAAGAAAGGGAGAAGATTTGAGCAAACAATGATCAAATTTCAAGAATTGGAGAAGAAATGGGGATTTCTCTCGAAATGTCGCAGGTTTTTGTCGACATTTTGGGCGAAATCCCCTTTTTATATTGAAATGTTGCACGTGTCGAGCGACACGTGTGACGTTAAAACTTTCCCAAATTGTTTTATCTCATGTCGCCACATGTTGAGCGACATGGGGTAACATGTCGCTCGACATGGGTGACACAAGGGGAAAAACGAATCTGGTGATTTATAGCCAGATTTCGTATGGCGACATGTCGCCAGATTTTGCTGACATGTAGGCAAAATGGCAAACATTGTTCACAGGTACATAGCATGGATGTAGCCACACATTGTCCTACACCCACATATCGGCACAAAGCCCTGAGCATACTGCCCCACATAGCACACATCTCATACTTATTTAAATCATGCACATAAAATCGAAATAAAGATGCCTTTCATATTTAAAACATGTATTTATGCTTATATCATGCTTTAACACTTATAGATAGTATAATATTATATCAAGTACTTATATAATTGCATAAAAAGATATTTTAAATGATTTAATTTATACAAATTTAGTTTTTGAGTGAACCAAGGTGTCCTCGGCTAGCCGAGATCGTCAAACCTGAGAAAACATAGTTCTGAAGAAATGCCGAATGTAGCTTCGATCAGCCGAGAGGCTCCCTCGGTTAACCGAAGGTGACAGAAACCTAGAAGTATAGTTTTCACAGCAAACTTCAAATCTGAACATCAAAACAGAATTATATTATTTTTACAAAAAACTTCAAATCTGAACTTTAAGACAGAATTATTGTATTTTTACAGCAAACTTCAAATCTGAACTTCAAAACAGAAATATAGTATTTTTACAGCAAACTACAAATCTGAACTTCAGAACAGAAATACAGTATTTTTACAGAAAACTTCAAATCTGAACTTCAAAACAGAATTATAGTTGCAAACTAATCCAAGCATGAAAATATATTCCAATTGTTTCAAATACAAAATATATAATTAGTATTATTACTTACAGTTCTAGGTTAAGTTTCTCTCCTCTCTAATCAGTTTCTACCACTCTAACTTAAATATTTTTATACATATTCACTTAATAATATAATTAGTCTTATTAATTTTTACTAATTAGGTAGTTAGGTATAGCTTACTTAATTTATGTAACCTATATTTCTTTAATTAATTAGTCTCTCTAATTAAACTTCATTAACACATGTCCCCATTCTATCATCTTCAATGCCACATGTCATCGTTTAGGTCTACATACCTTTTGATTCACATTAGATGGCATTTCTGAAAATTTTCAAATTACAAGTTTGACTTTCCTTTATCACTTAATTACAAGTATACCATTTCATTTATTTCCTTCTATATCCTTCAGTTACCGTATAGCTTACCTCTAGGTTCATAATGCATTCTCACCAATCACATGTGCTCTTCATCATGCTTAGTGCATAATTAGACTTAAGAATTACATGATAGAAAATTAAGTTTAATTATTTAATTACGAATCATATATACACATTTATATACACACTTGTATATAAATTTAGGTACATCCATCATCTATATTACCATTAGTGTTGACATTGGTTAAAATATATTCACTAAGAAAGTACTACATTACACATGTAATTATTAAGTTAATTATAATTAGCTTTTAATTAAATTTCAACTCATTACAAAGGAATTTGGGAATTCTAAATAATCAATGTTCGTGATGTAAAATATAATATGTATATCTGACGTCTTTTCCCTTGTTCATGCTCAAGAATGTTGTTGTATTTCCGTCAAGGACCGTGGCAATTGAGGATGCTCTCCGATTATTCTCACCACGTCTTGCCTTAGTTGATGAACATCTGACTGGTTATCTGCCTAAGCAATGGTTGACATCTTTGGCAATTGAGGTAACATGAAATTGCAATAGCTTTCTTTTGATACTTTACCCGTTCATTTAATTCTTACTTGCCATGAATCTCTCTTTCTCTCTCTCTCTCTCTCTCTCTCTCTCTCTCTCTCTCTCCCCCCAATTGCAGCAATATGTCAATTGTTTTTATTGTGCTAAATTTAGTTTGAAAAGCTTCCAGTTGCTTCCACTTGTTCTGCATAGCGTATATAATATCTGTTATGCTCTTGACTTTGAAATTTTTTTTGACTCTCGACTCTTGAACATTTTACATCCTTCTTGACTAAAAAATGCTACCTACATGATAATCTAAATGGCTATTGATTTAGGGAGAATTTTTGCCTACATTTTAACTTTTTTTGTCTGATTAGAAAAGAGGTCTTGTAGGAATGACATCTTAGAATCAATATATGCCATGGTAGGCAGAATGGTGCTTATTATTCAACAGAAGCTTGGATGAAAATTTGAAAAACAATTGAGTTGGATATCATGACCCTCAATATATAATCATAAGGTCAGCAATGATCCATCAATTCAACATACTTGTGATACTTCAAGTCATTGCTTTATGCCACCATACTCGTGTAGACATGACAAAACACAAATGTGGGTATGGGATGCTATTTGGACAATTTAATTGCATGTCCAATTTTTTGACTAAAATTTTGTTAAATTAGGTGAAGAAAGAAATAAATGATTTAAACTCATTCAAAATCCTTAGGGTTTCAAGATATAAAAGATCATAGAGAGGAGTGGATCAGAGTTCAAAAATTTCGATGGAATTGGGATTATTGATTTTTTTTTTTTACCTTTCGAAAGGATAACTAGTAGATTATAAAAAGAAACATAAATTTAAAACTCTAGGTTTGATGTGAAGAGGGATTGATGAAATAAAACAGTTATAACCAAAAAATTAGAAATTTTGGAGAAGAGAACAAGTGAAATGGTTTTTGATACCTTAAGAGTTCTATATTATTATAAGTGGTCCTCTAATGGCACTCCTCCCTTCATCTTTTTTCAATCTAAACTTTCGATTTGTGCTTTAATAGATGTTGGAAGTGTTGACCTTTGTGCAACTTCTCCCGAATCTTTGTCTTGGTTCTCTTTGGTTAAGGATCACAAGGCAAGGGGCAATAAAGGTGAGAGAGCTTTCCCTTTGTGAAAGGGGAAAACTCATTTTACTTTGTTAATATCTCTTTTTGTCCGCCACTTGTCCCACCCTTTAGTTTGGTTATGCATAATTTTCGGTTGGATATAGGCATTGCAATATAAGATTTTGTGAAATTCATGGAGGACTTTTTTAATATAACAGAACCTTTGAAAAAATACCAATACAGAAGTTCATTAAAGGTTTGCAACGTCGATATTGCTTGATATATCGCCGGGATATATTAATATTGCCAAAAAAGTTGGGGCACATTTGAATCGTAGGAATTCAAAGGTGGAAATTGGAATTGTTAAGTGTGAATTTCAATTCTTGTGTTTGAATGACCAATTCCCACAAGAATTCTAATTCACCTGAGGAAAAAAAAGACGCCCAATTCCCATGATTCATTAGAATTATAATTCACTCCTAGGTTTTTTTTTTGTAATTCCAACGTAACATGATCTCTTTTTTGTGGATGATTTTTCGTAATAAGCTTCATTGTTGTCTCACAAATTGGAAAATGGGGCCTACCCAAGTCATTATTTAATATTCTTTTAAAACTTCTATATATTATTTTGATGAGAAAGTTTTATATTTTATTATCGTACTGAGATCCTCTATCATGATTTAGGTTTCGGCCAAAACCGATATGACTCGGCTGAGTCATATCTGTTTTGAGGGGGGCCGATATGATACAGCCTCCCGATATATATAAAATTACAAAAACCTATTGTATACAAGGTTACATATCGGTTCATATTGGTCTCGTATTTGTCGTATCGACCGATTCAAAAAGAAAAAAATTAAATATGATTCAGCGGGTCGGAGCAGACACGTCTCCATCGTGTTTTGAACCCTTTAGTCTCACTGTTTTGAGCTCAAAACATCCATTGCATAAAAATCAAAGATTTTTGGTAGAAATCTCTGAAATGAAGCAAAAAGTACAAGATTTAGGGTTTTTTTATTCGTGCATTAATGTAGGTGAGTTTTCTTCAAATCTTTCCATGTAAATTATTTATTTCTTGTTTGTTTCATTTGATCTATATGTTTAGGACATTCCTTGAGTGATCTTAACACCTATATGTGCGATTTGACAAACATTTTGGGATTTTCTATTTTTTGCTTAATTTTTAGGACGATATTTCTTTATTTTAAAAAAAATTTTGAAAACCCATTTGTTTGATTTTAAGGTATGTTACTTATAACCATTTTATTACTTAGATCCATGGATTTGGACCTCAATCCATTTTGAGTTTTCTTTCACATATAGATGTATCATGTATTTTTTGTTTTACATTGTTAGCCTTAGTTTCTTTGCAATCATTATACTTTATACGCATTATGCAATGTGATAAACTGATAATACTAATCTTTTTAAATATTATTAAAGGTTCGCCCATATTGAGAGTGCATATTATTTACACTTTATTTAGTTTTAATGTTCTTTTTGTATGTTTTTTTAATGAAAACAATAATTTTTATTTTTTCTGAATTTTTAGATTTTTTAGGATGTTTTGTCTTTGTATCTGTCCGTATCGGCCGAGTCGTATTGTATCAGCCGATACAACTCGGTTTTGGATTGGGCCGAAACCCAATATGAAACCGATACCTAAAACCTTGTCTTCTATTAGTTCAAACCTTGAGTTTATCATGTGGTTTTTTTTTTGGGTGAATAACCAGCAGATGATATATATATATGCAGGAAAAATGACATACAGCAAGGAAAAACAGACTTGACGCTCAAGTAGAGCACCAAGACAAAAGACAAAAAAGAGGAAAAAAAATAGAAGAAATGATACAAAGACCTCCAAAGCCAATAAGGCCGAAATGGTCAAGGTATAATCTGGTCACACGCCAACACCAATCATCTCAGCTATAGGAGTGCCACAAACCTCCCTACCAATCCCATCTTTAGCCAACCGATCCGCTACCCCATTTCTAGATCTAGGGGTATGAACAAACGAAGCCTGGATCAATCCAGCCAAGTGTCTAGCCAACATGACTAGATGTGTGTATCTCCATGGGCAAGTAACCGGCCCAAACATCCATGAAATCACTGACATTGAGTCTCCCTCGAACACCACTTGAGAGGAGCCAATACAAACAGCCTTCCCTGCAGGACCCGAAAACACTTGAACAATACGACCATCGTGATCTCTGAACACTCCCCCAATCCCTGAAGCCCTAGGGATACCTGAGGCATCAAAGTTAACTTTCACGGTCCCAATAGGCGGAGACAGCCACTGACTCACCACCTGTAGTGTCAACGGGGATGTGAAAGCTAGCTCCGATTAACTCATCAGAATATCAGAAATACCTCTGAATGCAAGAAGAATCGCTATCCATGAACAAACCAGAGACAATATCACATCAATAATTGACCCTGTCTGTCTACCGCTCTCCTAAAAAATTCTCGAGTTCCTTTCCCCCCACAGGACCCATAGGGTTGCATGCCACACCCCCTGATACATCAACCTCCCCTTCATCCCCAATCCTGGGAAACACCATTGTGCTACCAAATCAGAAACCCCCTCTAGCATGGCCCACATGATCCCCATGCGGAGACAACCACTTATCATGTGGTTGCTTTATGGCTTGTTTCTTTTCTTTGTTTCGTAAGAGGATTCATCACTACATGATGCAAAAATTGAAAAGTGGGGTCCACCCAATCTTATACTATTATTTAGAGAAAAGAATATATAAATAAAGAAAAATTGACCAACTACATATATATAATATTAAATAGCGAAATAAATAAATTAAAAAGAGAAAATTAGATCAACTATGCGAATCAGATAGGTTAGGCATAGGGGTAGCAAAATTTGTCCTGACACTTCAACCCGTCCAAAACCGCACAATATTTTAGTGGGTTCGGGTCAACATGATATAGTGTATTAATGCCCTTAGGTAATTATGAATCCCACCAGAGTAATGATATGAAAGGGCTGGGTTGCAGGTTTATAATGCAAAACCGTATTAATCGGCCCGAACCCAAAGCCAATCCGCCAATTCATTAGGAGGTTTGGGTTGACCATTTTTCTTTTTGCTCAACCTGTTTTATGATTTGACATGAACCCAACCCATTGCCGCATATAGTTAGGTGTATTTCAATATGGATGTGTCTCGCACTCTCTCTCTCTCCTTCCCTCCCTGTTTTTCTCTTTTCGAATGGGCATAAAGAAAAATTCCACAGTGGCAACCAAACACCAAAATTTCAGTATCTATGAATTGGAAAAAGTTATGCAATTCATATATATTGAAATTCTCATGCATCTTTAAATTCATGCAATCCAAACATACCCTTGAAGAAATTGGGGAGACATTGGGAACAAGGTGGACATTTTGAGTGAAATTTTATGAGATGCTTATTTGGTAGGGTGGATGAGGAGATGTGGCTGCTGGTGTTGGGAAGAATGGGTGCTTGCAAGTTTACAGGGTAGAGATGTGAAAGTGTAAGGTGGAGTTAAAAAATTGGATAATAGTATGTGTCAGAAAGCCAGAGCTTTGTGGCTGAAATTAGGTGATAAGAATCTGAAGTTGTTCCATCTGAATGGTAATGCTTGGAGTAGGGTGAATATAATTTGAAGGCGAAAGGTAGTCGGGCTGGTCTACGAGGAGTATGACACCAAGAAAGCTGTTGAATGGTTCTATATTGTTTTTTTTTTTCCTGGGAGGAATATATTTCTTATGGACTTACCTTGGAGGATATAGATATTGACATGGTATCTCCAGTAGAGAGGGATTGTTTGGAGAACTTGATCAACGAGGAGGAGGTGCGGATGGTTATAAAGGAGTTTAATTGGGATAAGGACCAACACCTGATGTTTTTTAACTAGCCTTTTTTAAGAAGTGTTGGAGAATTATTAAATCTGATTTTTTTAAAGCCATTGAGAAATTCTACAACATTTATGTTTGAGAAGTGCGCAAAATCCATATTTCTCCAAATGATCATTTTGGTTTAATTTATCCATTTCTATAATCTTTGGGCGACTCCAATTTACCCCTAGACATGCAAGATTCCATTTTCAAATGGGACCCTTAAGATAAATAATTTTCTATAACTGGCTTGCTAAAAGACAAAAGGAATCTTATGTATCAGCAGTCTCTTTGCAGATTTATCAACGGAAATTATTGAAGGTAATTGATGGACTTAAAACATTTTGAAGTCCACTCAATCATGGTCTTCACTTGAGGAGGATTTCAATTGTTGATAAGTCTGTGGATGCTATTAGGATTGGAGTCCAGGGTCTCAGTTGTCTATAAATATGTAAGATTTGTAAGGTGTAGGCAAGCTTCGAAGAAAACAATATATGGTGAAATATTTCATGTTTGAGAGTGTTCTTCTAGTGTCTTGTAATCTTCTCTCCTGAACTTCTTTAGCAAGTGTGCGAGTATTCTTCTAGTGTCTTGTAATCTTCTTTGTAAGTTTTTTTGTTCCTTATACTTATAAATTAAGTTTTACTTTATAAATTTTTTGCTTCTATTATAAGTTGTATTCAAAGTGATTAATTAAATCAACATTTTCTTTTAAGAATTGATTGCAGGTCAACCAAAGAAGTACTACATATAATACATGGATACGAGTTTACTATGTCTAACGCATAGGAAGCCTTCCCTCTTTGCACTCTAGTATCTCAAGGCACTTGTTTGGGTCCATAAAAAGAAGAAAAAAAAAGAAAGAAAAGAAATCTGATGACTGGTCGAGGCTTGGAATTTCTTATTACATCAAGAACATTGTAGTGTGATAACTGATACTGTAGTGCAGTACGATATCAAATGATGTGGTCAGCAATTTGAGAGCCTGAACGGACGGCTTCATGGAGACTTACTTGACAACAACATTAATGAATTTTTTTGTCTCCCCAAACAATGTGTGAAGATGTTAGGTTGCAATATAGGAAGGTTTCTGTTGTGAAAGATTGGTGGGTGAGACAGAAAAGCAAAGAGATGAGGAAGAAGAGAAAAAGACGTTGGAAAGCTAAAGAGTTAGGGCAGTCTGGCCCAATTCTTTATTAATTATAATAATATAGCGGAAGTTCAAAATTACCCTTCATTTATTACATTTTATATCCTCTTTATGCTCACTCTAAAGCTCTCTTGTGAAATGACAAACGGGAGGCAAACTTCCCCTCTTTCCACTCATTCGCATACAAAGTGACGATCCACTTTGATATGCTTGGTCCGTTCATGCTAAATGGGGTTTCGGCAATGTTTATTGCAGCCTTATGGTCACAAAACAAGGACATAATACCAATAGTTGGAAAATATAAACTAATACAATTTTGAGCCACAAAAATTCCGACATTCCGTGTGCCATGATCCTATATTGCACTTGATTTAGCCACTACTGGGTGTTTCTTGCTTCTCCAAGTGACTAAATTCCCACCAACAATGGTATAATTACCTGAAATAGATCGCCGATCATCCAGAGAGTCAGCCTCATTTGCATCTGTTGGAGCCTCCTCTATGACATGACTGTAATTAGCAAATAATAATCCCTTACCAGTACACTTCCTCATGAATCTGAGGATACAGTTAGCTGCCATAAGATGGAGAACCTGTGGTGAGTGCATATATTGACTTATAACGCCAACTGCATAGGCAATATCCGGCTGGGTTATGGATAGATACAACAATCTGCCAATTAATCTCTGAAACTGTCTCAGATCTGATAAAAAATATCCTTCATGTGCACCTAGCTTATGATTAAGATCTATGGGTGTATTAGCTGGTTTGACACTCATTTTTCCTGTATCCTTAAGCAGGTTCAGAATGTACTTCTTGAGAAATGAAGATATTCTTTTGTGATCTAGCAACCTTTATACCCAAAAAATATTTAATATTTGAGTGGTCCCAAATCCTTCAATTTAAGCTGAGTTAGAGAGGTCCTGCTTCAATTTCTGAATTTTATATGGACAGATACGTAGATGATCAAGACCGCTATAACTCCCTCACTTCACTTTACAAACAAAGTGTGGTCTGCGTGACATTGTCGTTAGCCTTTCTTTTGAACCACCTTGTTGAATCTATTGAACCAGGCTCTAGGAGACTGCTGCTAGCCATAAATAGATCTTTTCAGATAATACACCGTCCCTTCACTATCGAGATGTATAAAACCTGGTGGCTAAATCACATGCACCTCTCCATTTAGGAAAGCAATCTTTACATTTAGTTGATGAAGGGGCAATTAGAAGTGGATTGTTAGAGAGAGCAAGAATCTGATAGAGTTCATCTTGGCCACTGGTGCAAAGGTCTCCTTGTAGTCAACTCCATACTTCTGCATGCACCTTTTTGCCACCTTCGTGGCTTTATATTTTCCACTGAACCATCTGCTCGATGCTACACAGTGAAAACCCTTTTGCCACCTTTGTGAAGGGCATTGATCTCTTCCAACATGACCTTCCACTCAAGATGAGCCAATGCCTCTGCAACACTTTTAGGAATACGAATACTACAAATGGTAGACAAATAAGTATGATGAGAAGGAGACAAAGCAAAATGAAACGTAAATTGAGAGATGGGATGCATGGTACAGGATCTAGTTCCTTTTTGGAATGCAATTAGAACGTCTTAAGTCATCAATGCGAACATCAGAAGGTGAATTAGGATTACCTAATTGTGACCGAGTATCACCTGGATTTGACTCCAGAGATTTAGATGGTGGAGGAAGCTCAGTTTCGGGTCTTTCCATTGATGTTTTGGTCAACAAGTATAAATCTTTAGTTCTTTGGGACCTAGTTTTTGTCTTTGGGACCATTGGGCATTTGCTTGAACAGTAAGTGGTAACTGGATCTGCTGCTTATCGATCCCGTTACTAATCTCCCCCTGATGAGAGGTAGAGGAAGAAGGAAAGAAGGGTTTGGACTCAAAAAATGTGACATCCATAGAGATGTAGGCACTCTGGGTGGTTGGAACATAACATTTGTACCCTGTTGTATGGCAGGATACCCGAAGAATTCACGGAATGGATTTTAGATCCAATTTTGTACGACTGGAATCCAAATCCTGAACAAAGCACAAGCATCCAAAAACACGGAGAGGTATAGAAAACAATGGAGAACTGGAAAGAAAGAGTTGATGTTGGGCCTTGTATTATAGCACACAAGATGGCATACTATTAATTAAGAGTGCTATTGTACAAATTGCATCAGCCTAAAACTGTTTTGGCATGTTCATCTAAAACTGCAACCCCCAAGCAATTTCAAGAAGGTGCTTGTTCTTCCTTTCCTCTACCCCATTCTGTTGTGGTGTATGTGGACATGAGCTTTGATGGACACCATTGTTTTCAAGAAACCAATTCACATTATGGCAGAATTACTCCTTTGCATTATCTGACTACAAAATTTGAAGTTCAACTTCATGAGCACCATCCTATGAAAGTTATGCACCATCTTAGGAACTTCTTCATGACATCGCATCATATGAATCTAGGTATATTGCGAATAATCATCAATAAATGTTATGAAGTACTGATAACCACCCTCTGTTACAAAAGGCAAGGGTGCCCAAACATCAGAGTGGACACGATGAAAAGGAAATTCAGACCTTTTATTATTTGGTGAAAAAGTGCTTCTAAAATGCTCTGAAATTTGACGTGATTGACACTGTAGACTTGACACTAGAACAGATTTGAACAAATCAGGAAACAAAATCTTAAGACTTGAAATGCCAAAAATATATCCAGTCTTTATTATATGAACTATTAGATTGCTAACAAATGAGACTACTACATCGGGACACCACAGACTGCTCCCATCACTCAATCTCTATCAATCATCCTCCCTGAAGTCAAATCCTAGAACACACAAAGAATTAGGAAGAAAAGTTACATGACAATTCAAAGATTTTGTGAGATTACTCACAGATAAAAGATTAATTGTGAACTTTGAAACATGAAAAACAAAAGAAAATTATAACATATCAGAAATCTGAATATGTTCCTTCCCGAAAATAGTAGATAATGGACCATCAGCAATTTTAACTTCATCCCGTCCAGATAATGAACTTACCAGTCATATAATCACAGGCACGTGAATCAACGACCTAGGGAGACTGGGGAGACGCAATGGAAACTGGAGAGCAAAGGCTTAGTTACTTGACTTGGATGCATGTATGTAGAAGCAAGGTAAGTAGCTCCCTGCAATTGGCTGAGAACCTGATTCAAATCCTCCAGAGTTTAATGAATTGAGCTCAGAGTGATGCCGGAGAGGTTAGAACCAGTAGAACCAAATGGATGTTCCTGTTGAGTTATAGGCATTGTAGGATGCTGCTGTATTTACAGATTTCTTCCTGTTCTTCTTGAAACTTACAGGATAGCCAATAATATCTCAACAAGTTTCTCTAGTGTGACGGTATTTGTGGTAGTTGTCACAAACTCATAATAGAGCTTATCCTGTCATCATTTCCCCCTTTTTAACATTCCTCTTTGAAGAGGACATTAGAGCTGTATGTTCCCCCCTGTAGAAGACACAGCTAAGCGATGGCTCTCCTCACTTTGCATAATATCATATACTTTTGAAAATGAAGGGAGTTCCCCCCTCGCTAAGATTTGAACCCTAGTAGGTTTGTATTCCTAGTTTAGACCCGCAAGAAATACAAAAATTCTGCTGCAAGCCTGCAATACTAGCTTTCTTTAGGAAGATGCATCTTTATCACACTTCCAATCTATTGCGTGATAATAATGATCCAAGTCCTCCCACATTGATAGAATTATTGGAATGATGAGTGGAGATTTTCTTCTCCCTCTGGCAAAAAGAGAATGACTGCCTGTAAATGATAGATCCTGGCAATATTCCTCTGCTGAGAATAAGTAGCCTTCACTTGCCCCTAAATCTCCTTGGCTATACCCAATAATATGAAATTTCTTTGGATTTGAAGTTGCATGGATGAGAGCAACCATGACATTACCATGTAGTTTTCTTGCTCCCACTTCTCATGTGACGAACTTTCAGAAGCTGGTTCCTTCTCTTTGCCATTTAGATAACCCAATTTTCCTCTGCCTCCCACAAATAGCTTCACATCTTTCTCACTCAGATTAGCGTGGTATTGTTCACGAGGTATTAAAAAAAAAGGAGTTAGGAATTCCCTTTTTTCTTTCAATTTTCTTTTGGTCGTGTGGCTAAGATTTGAAGTCTGTGATGTGGGGGCAAGATCTGATTTGTATGAGGTAGATATGGGTAGAAAGCAGATTTGGTCCATTGCTGAAGCAGTGTAGCAAGCAGGGTTGGATCTGAGATGTTTTATGTCTGGTGTGATAGTGAACAGCAGTGTTGCTGAGTTTGGCGGAGTATTCCCTTGTTATTTTATCAGTCTTTGAGTATCCAGGGTGACTTGGATTATGGTTTGTAGAGATTTGCTTCAGAAATATAGTTTCAAAGGATTTGAAATGTGTAGTCTACTGTAAGTACTGGAGACAATTCTTCTTCCTCTGGAGTGTTCGCAATTGGAACTGGCAAAGGAGGAAGTGGTGATAACGTAAGTGTTAGATTTCAATTGTTACTTACTATTGACAGCAAGAATTACATAGAGTGCACACGATTTGAACTGGATCAACCCCAAAGCTCTGATACCATGTTATGAAAGATTGGAGGGTGGGAGAGAAGAAAAGAGATGAGGAGGAAGAGAGAAAATTATCGGAGAGCTGAAAAGTTATGGCCCGTTGTTCCTATTCCTCACTTATTATATTTTAAATCCTGTCTGAAGTTTCCTATAATTGTACATGAAACTATGTTGGTTCACGTTGACAAAGGTTATTGTGGAGGTGTAGGATAGTTGTAGACATATCTACTAAACAGTAGCGCAGGATGTGCATGATAAGATGTTGGTAAAAAGGTTGCCTACTTCTACTGGGATTTCTCAGATTCTGTGCTATTCTGGCATCAAGACAGATGTCACTTCATTAGCTTTTCATTTAAACTGACATTCTGTGGAATAAGGTGAGATTTGTTATGTTTTTGTTTTGCTCTATATCTGTTTTCTCCACTTCTCAAATGAAAAAGAAAATTTCTGACATAAAAGTACCGGCCAAATCCTACCAAGTACCAAGTAAGAACTAAAAATTCACTTGGTAAATCATATTCCTTTCAGAACATGTTTCTCTTGGAAATTGCTAATCGCATATCTGAGTGGTGTTGTCGTATGTATGACCACAGTTTAGGAAATGCAAGATAGCTTTAATAGTTATGCATCTTTGCTTCATTAAACCAATTGTAGGCCATAACTACTTTATTGGATAGATGCAGTCATTTGAATGTTACATCTTGCTATTCTGATTTGAACTGACATCATAATGTGCTAGGAAATGAAGAAAACATCATGCTAAGTGTAAGAGTATTTTACATTACTGCATTTGTAGAGAACCAATAAAATGTGTCTAGCCGCATGTAAAAGAAAGGTAATTACTTATTTTACCCCTAACAAAACAAACTGTTTAGGGTAATATTTGGAAAGAATAAGAGAACAATTCTTAACTTTCCTAGAAAGTTTGAAGAAGTTTTGGGAAAATTAAAAGTTGTAAGCCCAGAATTTGAATGAGAGTTTCGACTTGACTTGAGAAAAGTTTTCCGTAAGTTATCACAATTATACCATGGTAATAGACTACGAAAGCTAGTCATGTAAATATGTATTTTCTGGCCTTTTTTATATGTATAACTTCATACTAAAACATTGATAATTAGTTTATTATGTATAATAGTTGACAGTGTCTCGGACAAGAGAATTGCCTTTCTGTGGTAGCAGATCGGGGCATTACAATCATAATTATCATCACCCAAGTCTTATCCAAGCTATTCTGTGGATATGGCTTTTGTTCACAATTTAGACATCATAATATAGTAAGAATTCTAAAGATATCACTGATATATCAATGGGTTTCTGTAAATAACGTTTTGACTTTGTTGGCTGCACTTGTGAAAAGTAGCTGAAAATTTTCTTTGATTTCAGGGTATGTCAGCTGATAATACTTCGGACAATTTTCTCACAGTCATTGAAGCCCCACGCCAGTCAGATTTGATGATAGAGCTGATAAAGAAATTGAAACCACAGGTTGTGGTTACAGGAATGGCTCATTTTGAGGCCATTACTAGTTCAGCTTTTGAGCACCTTTTAAATACTACGAGAGACATTGGTTGTCGACTTTTCTTAGACATATCTGACCACTTTGAGCTATCCAGCCTCCCTGGTTCCAATGGGGTCCTGAAATACCTTGCAGGAAACACTTTGCCCTCACATGCAGCAATTATATGCGGTCTAGTAAAAAATCAGGTAACTATGGTTATTCTGATGAGCTCAGATGAGCTAATTTCGTGTTCACTGAGTCAAAGTTGGAATGGAGAAACTAATTTCCCAGTTTAGTATTGACTGGATATGAAAGAAAACTTAAGTTTGTTGTGATGATAAGTTGATAACTTTATTAACAGCAAAGGCAAACTTGCTTTCCAGGTTTATTCAGATTTGGAAGCAGCTTTTGTCATTTCAGAAGAGGAGAGCCTTCTTAATGCATTGTCAAAGACTGTGGAATTACTAGAAGGGAGTACAGCTGTATTTAGCCAATATTATTATGGTTGTCTTTTCCATGAGCTTCTGGCTTTTCAGCTTGCTGATCGACATCCACCTGCAAAGGTTTCTAAATCTTTCTGTTTTTCTTCCTAGTCAGATAAAGATCATGTTTTTAGGAAATTATCAAATTACTGGTACATCTCTGAATGGACACAATTATATGGTACATTTCATCAATGTGAAACATCACATTTATATTTATGTATGGGTGCCAAATTTTAAATTAAACGCATTACAGAAATAGCCCCACAAACACACACACACACACACACACACACAAGGGCATTTATGTCTTTTTTACAGTATGGCATAGACCATGTCTGTAAGAAACCAAACAAGCTGTTTTGTTTAGAACAGAAAAGAAAATGAAAAAATAAAAGAGAAAATCACAAATAATCAGAGCCACAATATGAACAATAAAACATGTGTGCTTATCAATAAATTAATGCAATCGTTTTTCCAACTGATTGGGGTTGACAACTAGAGGTAGCAATGGGTCGGGTTGGTTCGGGTTATAAACAGGTTGGGTCAAGTCTGACTCGTTTACCAATGGGTCAGGAAATCATGGAACCGAACCCAACTCGCCCATAAACGGGTTGAACCCTCCAACCCATTTAAATTTAAATTTATTAATTAATTATTTTAATTTTAATTTTAAATTGATAAAATTTCAAATTAATAAAATGATAAATCATCCACTTCACCTATTTAACATTATATTGTTGATAAATATTGTAAAAAATTCTATCTAACATTAAAAATATATTTTTAACCTATCAAATATAAAAATAGTAAAATACCAATGAATAAAAAAAATTAGAATAATTTCAGTGATAGTCTAAGTGATATGCCAAATTGCCAATAGGCAATGTCATATTAAAAAAAAAAACACTTGCAAAAACAATTATATACCTATGTAAAGTGGTAGTCTACTAGTCTGGTAGAGAAAGAGAAGAAATGAACATAATAACCCTAAATTAAAGTTTAAAACTCCTCTCTTAACTCTTTAACTTTTATAGCCTTTGATATATAATACAATTATTAATCTTAGTTGGGGGTATATAAGACCCTTTTAAAAAAATAAAAATAAAAATACTAAATTAAACGAGGCCAAGTGGGTTGGCTGGTTGGGTCGTAAATTGCCAGCTCTATTGACATCCAAATATTGTTTCTCAATGCAAGCTTATCAGATGATTCGGATGCCATTTCTACAACTAATTTGTGTCATCAACTCCATCCTCATCCTCTTAGGCTTTCCTCTCACAATTTCAGCTTCCTCCAGTTGCATATATTCACATATTCTCTCTGGCCCTGTCATTGATCACCCTTTAACATATCAAAACCATCTTGTTTCGATCCACTTTTTTTTTCTCCCTTTAAAGGTCTATTCACCAGACATATTCAAATGTTTTTATTTCTACCATCTTTCCTAGCCTTTCCACCCATTCATCTCTATATTTTCATACAGATTAAGCTCATCCAAATGAAGATATTTCTTCTTAATCATGCATCATTCTGATCTTATAATGATTAGAATCAGCCACTCACATGACACTAAAGAACCACAGACCCACTTTATTCCAATGCATGTGTCCATGGATCTTATAAAAAATTTGAACTATTAAAGAAAGTGGTAATAAAATGGTCCAACAATGCAAACCACATGGTAGCCATGTCATTAGGCACCTTACTTAAGAAAGTGGCACATATTAATGCTTTGTCTTAAACATATCTACATACATGTCGTATCAACATGTGTTTTATACAGTCACCATTCAAGGGTAAGGTGCATAATATATCTATGTTACATAGACTCTTCTATTCATCCTAGAGTACCTAAGTCGGCATGACATGACATGGGTCTAGGTATGGGATCTGTTTCAAATCCTTTACAGTCTGTCTAGCATTTTCTTTTTAATATTTTTTTAAAGAGCTATATCCTCTATTTTAAATGGATATTTTCTCTATCTTTATTATATACTTAACTATCAAGTTCTATATGTGCAAAAACTGTTATTTTGTATTGTTAATACTATATTATGATACTACTTACCCTATAAAAGGTTGTATTATATCGCTGTTGCAAGACATGTCACTGGATCCTGCAGAGGACATGTCGTGACATGTTAGAAAAAAAGGAAGGAAAAAAAAGAGATGAAAATAGTTTTTGTTTTTCATGAAACCTTGAAAGGATTTAATTTATAACTAAATATATTTAATAACCCAAAAAATGACAAAAACAAATGCATATATATATATTATATAGAGGGGTGATGAGAATGATAGCGAGTTAGGACGCCACTCTTTATGGATGTGATGTACTGAAGTCTCCTCGTTGTATTTGCTCATTTTATCAATTTGTATTAAGTCATTCGGACAATTTTATTGTGTGTAGGGCATTTTGGTATGTTTACAACTCATTTAGACCATCATTGGGGATGATTTCTCCTTTTTTTCTCATGCCAGTGTGCAACCGTACCTCCCCAATTATTTTTCATTCCCTGTATATACCTTTTGTTTTTTTGTCATATTTTGGTTACTTAAGTGTATTTAGCTCTGCTGCAAAGTTTCATTAAAAGAAAACCCTTTTTTCGCACTTT
>JAUPMG010000014.1:19597539-19608428 GCA_031762675.1 Pachysandra terminalis
TCTACAAACATGCCTACCGTAGAAACTAAGGAAATCCCTACCTCTTGCCAAGCTTTGATTTTTCTGAACTTCAACACCAAGAATCTCTAGTGAAAGATTTCCTTGTGCTTTCTCTCTTCTTCTCCTTCTTCCTTCTCTAGAAATTTCTGCAAATCTCATAATTTCTTCTTTCTCCTTTTGGTTCAATCTTCTTCCTTCGGATGGTGGTTATTTTCCACTACCTTGTATGTATGAATTGTGGAGTTAATGGGGTTTTCCCTCCACACCAACTGATTCAAAATATGTGTAAAGACCAAAGTATCCTTACCTCCCTTCTATGGGCCAAACGACCAACCCAAGGTCATATACACCTCATGCTTTGGGGTTGTCACATCCTAAACTTGGAAATCTCATAGGAGTCCCCAAATTCTAGATATAAGTCTCACCCCATATCCCTATGGGAGTGGATAAGCAATACATCACCAAACCATTGAATTAAGTAAGACGATTATAAAGTAATATTCTGGAAAATAGTACTATTAAGAATAATATCCAATCAAACATCATTCAAATAGAAAACAACGAAAATAAGATATAACCTTAAGTCTCATGCTTCATCAAATCCATATTAAACTACTCAAATCTGGTCCTAATGATAATAATTCTTTAAAAACATAAATCCAACTAATCCTATTACAACATCTACTAAAATCATCGAATAATAATCTAATAAAAACTAAGGTCTTCATCATGTCCTTGTCCTCCATCTTGGTCACCATGGTCCTGTTGTCCATCATCTATAGGTCATGAAATATGTTGCTTAGAAAGCATAAGCTACACTTAGTAAATAAACGAACATAAATCGTATTTTGGATTGAATTAGGGTCAATACCACTCTCCAATGATAATCCATAGACAAAACAGAAGTTAGAATATGCAATGGTATGAAATATGACATGATAATAATGTGCAATGCAATTTGCTGGTTCAATTATTAATGTATGCAACGTATGCTCATGTAACAATAAATATAATCACCCCATGTAATCTCATGCACAAAAATATGATATGCAAGTATGCATGCTGTTTGGCATTCGATTAGTGTATGTTCTACAACCGATATTAATTATACTACCCAAGATGCTTCACCCAGAACACATCCCCTTATACCAGGGAGAAATAGTAGATTATTTTATGTGCGCATCATAGTTTCTAGGGGTTGTGACGTAGAGGGCACAATCCCCTCACTTATTTGCGATCATAGGGACAAATCCCAAGGGATCACCTAGAATTTCCTTTGTTACCCATACATTAGCTGATCTACTAACAGAATTCACTGTTATGATTCGGCTATTAGGCCTCACTAATGTGAACTTTTCCTCACCTATCATGTTACCACATGTCTCTTGGGATAACCGTAAAAGGTATAGCCTTCACCAAGGGTGTTGACAAAATTGGTCTATTGAGATGATCGATCCCTCAACACATAAATTAGTCCTTCCGGGACTTCATCACAATCTTATAATTTTTATATCATAATCACTCTTATTATAAACCATAAGTTCCAGTAATATGGAATTATGGAGGTCAAGTCAAGCAATAGACCCAATACAAGGTCATTATGCACAAAGGCCATGTGGTGCAAGTGAATTGTGCACAACAACTAAACAATCAATTTGTGTATACATTCAAACGTAAAATATGATATAAAACATGTTCATAATGAGTTTAGAGTTCAAACAAGTCCAAATCAAAATATCACCCGTTGGTCGGTTATAGCAAATCTTTTACATAAAAGCACATATGTAAAATATATGGAAGATAAAGATTTTAAGGTCGTGCTATGTCATACTCATTGAGTATGACATAGAAACCTAGTTCATATCGAAATAGAGTTTAATCTGAATACTTACCTTGGATCTTGAGTTGGTGTTGAGATTAACACCTTCTTCTTCTTCTTCATCCTCTTCTTCTTCCTTCATCTTCTAAAGTTCCTTCAAGCTCATAAAGCTCCAGCAAATCCTCATCTCCTCTCTCTCCTCTCTAGAATTATGATTCACACGTCCACCCTCTATGGTATATATAGATTTATGTTTTGTGTCCTTAGTATTTTGGGAGTTTTTCTTAGTCTAGGATTATATTTTAGTTTACAGCCCTTAGATTAGATTAGACTAATTCTAACCCTTAGATTAAAGTGTCCTAGTTCTAGATGAATTAATCATTGACATTATCTTACTTCAATCCTAATTAGATTTAAACTCTTTCCTTTTAAATTCTAAGCTTCTAGATGAATCTCAATGTTCCTATGAAATCCTAACCATTAGATTAGTTTCGTTTAATTATAGCCTTTAGATTTAGATTCCTAATTGTAGTTAAATTAGTCTTTAATTATCTATTATGATGGATTCCTAATTAAGCTATAACTATTATTAATCTTTTTGAATCTAAAACATTGATTTAGATTAGAAGTTCCTATAAGATCCTAGCCACACATTGTTACTTAAAGAGTTATGATTGTGTGTGAAGCACTTAGTTTCATATAGCTCAACCCACCAATCACAAAGTCAAAGTCAAACATGTAGCTAACTTACAAAATTTTAAAGTAACCTCTATATTTATATAAATTACATATTCACCCTATTATTTTAGTTTGGGTTATTACAGGGCCCAAGCCCAAACCTCCTGAAATTATCATAAATTTCATAAATCATCCCATAATTCAACTTAATTACACTATAGTCCAATTCAACCAATCTTCTAACAATTAAATCATAAAGTTCATTTAGATGATTAAATAGGATTTAATCATTAAATAAGAGAGCGGGGTCAAGGTCACTACACACATAACTCATTTGTATTCTATTGATTGAGCATAGCATGTAGGAAATTTGAATGACACTTTCTCATTACATACTTCATCTCATCCATGTATCATCATATGACATGAGTTTCTCGTTATCGTACTTCTCTATTTGTTGTTCTTTAGATTCTACTAATGGTGTTTTATGAGAATTGGTGACAGATAAGTCACTTACTGAGCATTCCAAGCTCATACGACCTTTTATGTTGCAGGATGAGGTGGGATGGTGATGGATATGGGCTTGTGCAACTGTTTTTTTCTATTCTGTTTAGAACTTATAATTATATTCTCATGAACAAGTATGGATGTAATGGTATTATGTCATTTTTGGATTACTTTGTTTTACATTTGGGGATCATGGCTCTGCTGAAGCCATAGAATTATATGTAATTTCTTTTCGTTTGCTTCCGCACTCTGTTAGTTAATAAAGGTGGTCTTTATTGCTTTTATTTCTTTGTAATTCAGTGATCTGCGTTCCATGGCTGGAACCCGAAGGTCTCACTTTGAGATCCTTGTTGCCCGAATAGGGATTTCTGCCACAGATTTTGGGGCATGATAGTGTGGATGTGGATAACTCTCTCCTAATGGGATTAGGAGATAGTCCTTGGAAGAGATAGTGTCCTAGGAAGAGTTTAGTTGAGTCTTTTATATATAGAAGACTCCTCCTCCCTACCCAAAAAGTTACTATTCACGTTTTTCAAAATCCACCCCTAGAGAACTCATTTTTCTCTTCATCTCTTCTTCCTACAGAGATATGACCCTAGGTCGATTGAGTGTGGATTCATTGTATGTGGTTCTACTAATCACATATTTTGACTTGGGATGTTTTTTGGTTCGATAGAGATTTTTCGTTGCAGATTCGGGTTCGTGTACATCGAGGTACGTGATCCTGGTCGTCTATAACCTTCAGACCTAAAATGGTATCAGGCCAAAACAGTCATTTTCCCTAATGATTTCAGATCTAAACAAATGTATACCCGTTGAAAAGCATTTTCAGTCCAAAGTTCACTTTTAGGGCCAAAAATAGATTTTGGAGATGATGAATCGAATGAGGTCCACTGAGGGTATTTTAATAAATTCACAGTTTTTGAGATTTCAATGAGAATTTTGGCTCAAATGAATTTGGGATTGAGGGTGATGATAAGAGATGAAAAGATGCCAAACTCAAGCCTCAAAAAGCTACAAGATCAAAGAGCCATTCTCGTGCAAATTGGGGTTTCTACATCATGAATTAAATAAAAATTAAAAGAAAAAAACTATCCAATAAAGTTGGGGCGGTTTGGGTTACCTGTGTACACCCCCCCCCCCCTAGACTGAACGAAAACACGTGTGTCTCACCACGATAGCGCTCATTTAAATGCCAGAAATTTAGCCCTCGTTTGGTGCAACTTTTCAAAGTTAAAAAATAACTATTGAGAAGTAGATTTTATTATCTACTTTTCTGTTTTTATAATCAAAAAGTATGTTTGGTAACACGAAGTTAAAAGTTGCTTATTTTTAAGAAAGCATACTGTCCTCAAACGTCGGCTTTGAGGACACAATGATTACTATCTCCATCATCCTACGATCTAATAGGTTTTCATTCTCGTTTCGTAACACCGTGAAATTGTTAGTCTCAATATTAACTACTTTATTCTCTTCATCTCAGATATGAACTTGGTTGTGATCCTGTTGAATTGGTTTAAGTTCAAAACAAGATGAACAAACTTTTAATATTCAACATTGAATCTTAGATCGACTCAGATAACTAATTCAAAGCAAATGAATTCGACAATGATGTTATCGATACTGTCGAACGTCCGGCGGACATCCATAATAGTTTTATAGGAACTCTTTATTTTTCATGCTAGAAGAACTGTACTAACAAAATGAAAAGAGTTAGGAGGCTTAAAAGTTGTCAAGTGTTGAAGATAGAAAAAGATAATGATTTTTCAACTTGTGATAAGTAATTTTTTAACTTACTTTTTTTTTTTTTTCGGTCTTAACCATGTCGTGTCCCCACACCGACTTAGGTGTGGAACTAATCCACGATCGGGGCAGGAGCATTAAAGCTATACCCTGGACACAAGTGCTTTTAGTGGGATTCGATTTCCAGACTTACCTCCGGAGACGCCCAATTAGAGCCAGCTTGCTATCAACTGAGCCACATATCGGTGGTTGACTTTTTGAAATTAAATACCAGAAATTTATTCCGTTGGCATCTCATTTGAAACGTTAATCAAGTGTCCCAATAGCGAGCCGTTGTGGTAACGGCTAGTTTCCTTTCCAAAGAGCCCTCTCTCTCTCTCTCCTTTTCTCCAACTCTCCACAGATTACCGAGAGCATCAACAAATTTCTTCTTCATCTTCGTTCTGTGATTTGAACAATCGGTGGAGGGTTTTGGAGTTGAGGCCAACGACCATACATTCCACAAAGATCATATCCGGGATCAGAAGCTGAAAACAGAAGTTTCCTCAACTACGTACACAGATCGGAGGTGGAGAAAGAACGATTAGGGTTTTTTCTTAAAAATTTTTTTTTCGCTATTTCCGAAACCTAATGGGTTGATTCGGTTTTACAGTCTCGATTGGTACCTAATCAGATCTTTCTAAATCCTAATTTGGTTCTGAGTCATAATCACAGAATTCATTGTTTATACTACATTAGACAAATGAGTGAAACAATGGTTGAAGATCATCAGAAGAAGCAACAGATGCCCAAAGCCCCTGCTCCGGTTCCTCGAAGGCCGCGGGTTAGAGAGGTGAGCTCGAGATTTATGTCTCCAGTTGTTTCTTCTTCGTCTTCTGGCGATCTTCATCTCCCAGCTTCGAAGCACGCAATTTCGAATTCAACAGAATTCCAACCCGGGCATCAGAAGCAGCAGCAGCAAGTACAACGCTCGAAGTCGGTGCAGCGGCAGCACCCTGAACTGATCGAACCCTTATCCTCTGACAACGAGAATAGGCTTTGGACTGTTCGAAGCTTGGAAAACCCTTTGGCATCACATAATAGTAAAGGGGTCATCTCTATGCAGAGGAAACACAACTCTTCTGTGAAGCTTTTCAAAGAGAACAGAAGCGTTGTTCGCTCGAGGCCTGACACACCCATGGTTCACAATAGCGTCAGCAGGACGACCAGCATCTGCTCCATCGCAAATACAGCTGCTGCAAAGCTAGTTCAATCCAGTGGGATGACAACTCAACAACCCCATCTCGGAAATAAAATCAATGAGGGATCAATTGATAAATTGAGTGAACCAACCCCTTCTGAAACTTCAACATCGAGTGATCTGTCCGAGACCGAATCTTGCACTGATAGTAATCAGGGAGGAATATGCAGTAGCCCTCCGATTTCAGCCATGAGCAGCAAGACACGGTCTCTTCATGATCTCCGTTCATCCATGCCGGAGGCAGATTTGTTGCCAACTATGTCTGGTAGATCTCTAGGAGAGAGGAATTGTAGTGGGCAAAATGGAAATTTTGGTGAGTACTCAAAAGTCTCTGCTTTCCCTTGCTACCGTTCTCTGAATTCGCCTCTATTGAGTGTCGACCACTCGTCAATTAGTCCTGTCAAATCTGTTCAAAAATCATCAGCATCAGTTTTCTCCAAGCCTTATATGAAAACGAGTGGCAGTTATCTACCACCTCACCCGGCGAACACAAAATTGGGGACTGAGGCACGGAAGGGAAGGAAGGTCTGTAGTCATCAAGAAGAGGTTCACTCTCTACGTCTGCTTCACAACCGTTATCTACAATGGAGACATGTCAATGCCAAAGCTGAGGGCTCCATGCATTCACAGAGAGGTGCAGCTGAGGTTAGTCAATATTGGCCCCTTGCACTTAATTATGGAATATTATCAGAAATCGTAGTAAATATATCTTGTGAATTATTGTGGTTTGTGATATATGATTATGCTGCTAAATTAGAATTCTTTTTCATACCAAGTCAGTCTCCACAATTATGTTGCTAAAAATCTGAGTGATGATGAAACAAAAAATTAAATATCTGAAGATGTCTCCCTTCTCATTCATTTTTGGGTTGAAGAAAACAAAATTGAATCAATGTTGGTCCTTTTAATCAAATGGTGAGATATTATTAGGAAAGAAATGTAGATTCATTGTACTTTGCATGTCCCCAAGCATCATACAGGAATGCATGGCTAGTGCTATAGAGGATTACAACCCAATATTTGATGGAAACACAAGTAGAAATTATCGAAAAGGAATGATGCTCAGACCCCCTCGAACCTCTCACAGATGCCTCTGTAGGTTTTTGCTTTACATACCCAAACTATCTTAACCTACTTTCTTTAAGGTGAGTATTCCCTCACAACTTTCTAATAGGTGCCTCCCTAAGTTAGATAGTTATTTATGGGTGGTTGAAATGAAATAATTTTATTTTATTTTCTCTTCACAATGCCACCTAGAATTCCCTTCTAGATTAATCTATAGATATCACAGCATCTCAAATAAAATAAACTAAGGAACCTCCTCTTGACTTTGAGCTGTAATTATTGCATATCAAACTTAAAATATCAATATAAAATTATGTTTTGCAGTAAACAAAAGCAAAATATCGGGTTACATTTTGGGGACCTCCTTAAAAGATATGACATTAATCCACCCTTTTCTCCTTATTTTCTTTTTCCAACTTTTATTATCTTCTATCAGTGCCTAAACAGAATTGACCTAGCCAGCAATATCTAAATAACGTCAAGTGTAATTTAGTCTCTTTTTGGGTATAAAATTGTTGATTATGGAAATTGTTAACTTTCACGGCCAGCTAATTGCTGAAAAATATGCTACTTGCCCAAGTCATTGCCTCAAAGGCTATACTATATGGAAGTACTCATGGTTAATCAGGTAGTTAACCCATGATGGACGATGCCATAAGGCTATTGGAATGGCAGTCATCAGGGGAAAACCAAAATGACAGAAAAGGTGCTTACTTTACGGTTGACCTCTCCTCGTGGATCTTTTATAGATAGGTGTTTTCCAGAATTTCTAGATTGTTTAGGTTGCATGCTTGGATTCTTACCACGATCAAGATTATTGTGTGTTGCTCCTAGGAAAGACAGTAATTTCAGTTACACTTAAAAGTGGTGACATTTGAGATTACCAGCTAATTATGCTTATTGAATCTTTTGGTAGTTCCTTCAATGGATTCTGATGCGGTGTAAGTCAGCAAAATACGAACAAACTTTCAGAAGTGGGACATTGTTAGCATTTTATACCCTTGCATGCCATATAATGATTTAATAATATATTGCATAATTATGCATGCTTGTAAATTGCATTGTTATTACATGTCTTATTGTACGCATCATGAATTTAGTGTATGCATCATGAATTTATTGATTTCTCATGAGGAAAGAGCCCTTGTGATCTCAGGAACAGCATCATGAATTTATTGATTTCTCATGAGGAAAGAGCCCTTGTGATCTCAGGAACAGCATAGTGAGCAATTAGCCAATTACGTTTACTTCACAAGGAGGATTGTTTCTTCATATTAGTGTAACCACATTGATCAAGGTTTCCATGAGTTCATATGGAACAGGTGAAAAAAAGATCAATATGAAGATATTTTATAGCTTCCCACGTTGTGTTCTAAGATAACCTTGATGATTGATTATAAAGAACATTTTTTGTGTATGGAAAAAAAGAAAAAGAAAAAATATCACTATAACTGTGTTTTATAGTATATTGCATAATGCATTATGCATGCTTGTAGATTGCATTGTTTATTACATATCTTTCTGCATGCATCATGAATTAATGGATTTCTGATGGGGGAAAGAGGGGTCTTGTGATCCTTAGGTACAACACAGTTGGCCATTAAGGTTGCCTCTAAGGTTTAAAGTATCTGTTTCCTATTGGGTGTTGGCCAATACGTATTGGGTATTGGTTGGTACCATTAAAAATAGAGGCACTTTGATATTTATCGACCGGTACTTTTACCATTAGGTTCATATCGGCCACCCTCAAAACTAATACGATTCGGCCGATACATAATGGTATTGGCCAATACTTAAAACCTTAATGTCTCACAAGGAGGATTTTTCCTTCATATTAGTGTAACTACAATGATCAGGATTTCTATAACTTCGTATGGAACAGGAGAAAAAAAGATTACTATATTGGTATTTATAGATTCCTATGTAGTGTTCTAGATATCCCTTGACTTGAGGGTTTTGAAGAATATTTTGGTTTATGGATCGTTTAATGCTCCAATATAGTGATCAGTTATTATAAAACAAACACATTTTGGTTTGTGTGTTTTATATGCTCCAATGTGTTCTAGATATCCCTTGACTTGAGGATTGTGAGGCCGTTTTGGTGTACGAATCTTTAAATGATCCAAAGATGTTTGTTGGAATGTTTTTAGTTCAATTGGAAATGGGGGAATTTCATATGATAATCCAGGAGAATCTAATCTAGGATTGATATATCAGCTGCCCACATTCATGGTTGATTTCGGCTACTCCAGAAAGGAAAATTTAAGTATCCTTCTTTTACTAATACTTTATAGTTGATTACCTTCCATTTGATTTAGGATTGATTACCTTCCATTTGATTTAGGATTGATATATCAGCTGTCCACATTCATGGTTGATTTCGGCTACTCCAGAAAGGAAAATTTAAGTATCCTTCTTTTACTAATACGTCATAGTTGATTACCTTCCATTTGATTTAGGATTGATTACCTTCCATTTGATTTAGGATTGATATATCAGCTGTCCACATTCATGGTTGATTTCGGCTACTCCAGAAAGGAAAATTTAAGTATCCTTCTTTTACTAATACGTCATAGTTGATTACCTTCCATTTGATTTTATTTCGTGTTTAGAGACCGGGTTAGTAGGGCAAGAGGGACAACTATTAAGATAATAGTAAAATAAGGACAATAGAAGGCCAAAGAACTGTTTTTCGTCTTCAGAATTCTAGAGGATTGAAGAGTTCAGTATGTGAATCATTTAAAGGCCAAAGAATTGTTTGGCTTCTGTTAGAGAATTGGGACTCCACTCTTAATCTTTTTTTCTTTTCTTTTCTTTTTTTTTTTTTTTTTCATTTGAGCTGCAAAGACTAAATTTTCTTTCTATAGATTTTGGTTTTACTCCCAATCTCGCTTACTGTCATTGGTCAAATATTTATGCTTTTTCTTTGTAGAGAACACTTTATGCTCTTGGGGTCAAAATATCAGAATTACATGATTCTGTGAGAGGAAAGCGTTCTGAACTTCTACACTTGAAAGGGACGGCTGCATTATTGAATATTCTTGGAGCTCAAGTGAGGCCTCTCTAGCTTGATGAATTCATTTCTATGCTTTTAACTCTCAGCATTGATGAATCACAGTCAGACTGTTCATCACTTGGCCACAATGACCAGTTAAATGGAGAAAGATTATTTATATCTAGTAGCCAAGTTTATTACTATGATATGTAGTTGAATTAAGTTATCAATGAGATTCTGCATCAAGTCGTAAATAAGATTCTAGTATTCCTAATATGTATATATGTCCTGTTGTGGCTACTTGTAGATGCCATATCTGGATGAATGGTCTGCTCTGGAAGGGGACTATTCATGTTCTCTATCAGGAACAATTAGAGCTTTGCAGGATGCCTCCGTTCGACTTCCAGTCAGTGGGACTGTAAGGGTAAGTCTCTCTCTCTCTCTCTCTCTCTCTCTCTCTCTCTCTCTCTCTCTCTCTCTCTCTCATAATTTTATATAAATAAAAAATACTAAGCATGAAATAGCCTTTTTCTACTTTTACTCTTTGCAGGCTGACATTACAGAGGTAAGAGAAGCTCTGGACTCGGCATTAAATATGATGGAGACTATGTCCTACCATGTCCAACACTTTTTGCCGAAGGTGAGATGCATGAGTGTTTTTTCCCTGTCTAGTCTTCTTCTCTTGTTAACCTTTCTCTTATCTAGTCAATTGAATGAAACTTCGCAAAGAGGAAGTGATGCCACATAGGAGGAACATGGCCTATTTTTTTTTTTTTTTGATCAATAACGAAGATTAATATAAAAAGATGAGAATGTACAAGAAGTAATCAGTTCCCCAAGAC
>JAUPMG010000014.1:19608528-19618981 GCA_031762675.1 Pachysandra terminalis
ATATTAGTTTACATTATTAATTATGCATCATCTACAATAATAATCCTAGGTTAGGATCTAGATGGGAAGGTATAATTTACTATTTTACCATTTATGTAAAAGTTCTTTTTAATGTGGATTTTTCTGGTCTTTACAAATATATATATATATATTTTCTTAAGGAGAATTTATAAGATAAAACTTACATTTAAATCCATACAACAACAATTGAAAGAAAATAGATATATTACCAGTTCATGATTAGAAGAAATCAAAATAAGCGTTATGCAATAGGAATTTTAGATTTAAACAATTACTAGCTATTACATTACATCAATAAATAAGATACGCAATCAAATCTTCATCCATGTCTTCGTCTCGATCTTTGTCTAATATACCTGAAATGTTGTTGCTATAAAGTATGAGCTACACTAGTCAGTAAGTAAATAATTTCACAATTATGCTAGACTAAAGTAAAGTCAAACCATTTCTCAATAAACTTAGTTCACACAAAAAGAAATAAAAATTATATGAAATGATATGCATGAGGTCAATTCATAATTTAATGCATGAGATGCAATTATTATATGAAATCCTACATGTTGTGCACTTAACACGTAAAACAACCACATGTGATTAACTCAAGTATTCTAATATGAAATGCTCTTTATATGGGGTCCACATAAATTAATCACACACATGATTCGGCTATTGGGTATCACCAATGTGAACTTCCCTCACCTATCATCTTTCCTCATGTCTTTTGGAATCATCACTTAGGATGTCCCGCATCATGGGAGATAACAACCATTAAAATCTGTCTATGTATGTTCCACACTTGATCGAGTCATACTACTCAGAGAGGTATCACCAGTGTGAATTTCCATCCCCCCAACACATGGTAGGAGTAAGCAGACTATTCTATGTACCAAATCATAGTTCCACAGTGTTTCAACTAAGAGGACACAAGCGCCACGCTATTTTGGATAAGTGGGGATGCTTAGATCTCAAGGTATCACCAATGTGAATTTCCTCTGTGAATCATACCTAGCAGAAACCTCTGATATCTTGGATATTGGGCATCACTAATGTGAACTTCGTTCACCAATCAATCCTCACAAGAAAGTACCCTCGATAATGATTGAGTCTATTGGGGTAGCAAGTCCCTCAACTCGACCTTGCCAGTCTTCTCACTTATTATGATTTCCAGATCATAATACTCTCATGTAATAATCTAGAGTCCCCGAACTATGGACTCTGGAACTGGGTGTTACTTATAGACCAAATCTATGGTCAAGAGCTAATGTTGTGCATGTGAGTGAGTGCACATTGGCTAAACATTAAATCTCTGTGTACAAGGCATAAGCACAACTAGCAAGCAATGTAGATCATTTATTTTACAAATAATATGAATTAAAACTAAGTAACAGGAATAATGGAACCATAAAGAGAAATCACACAAAATAATCTATATATTCATATGAGATGCCTTAGCTGCATTAACAGGTATGTGTACAGTATTTGTCTCAATCCATCCTTCACATTTATCAACACCCATAATCAATGAGGAGACAGGTATAATAATCATCACCTTGAACTGTTCGTAACATCATACTTGATAAGATCGCATAATTCCCGAATTACGTGCAAGTTATATGATGCTTAACTAACTAGCACACGCCGTACACATTCTATTTGTTATCATACTCAATTCCATTCAAACCAATTACAAGGTGTGAATCACACTAACAGTCATATTAGATTGCATTATTATGAATTCCAATCTCAATTCATGCTATATGTGTTAACTAACAAACACCAAAACATAATGTCAAGTAAACAGGTTCGGTGAGGTCTTCGGCGCACCTAAACCTACCTCGGTGACCTCTTCAGCAAACCTCTCTGAGATTCGGCGACAAGACTAAGGGTTTTAGTCTCGACGACCACTTCGGCGCACACTTCGGTGCACCGAAGCCAACTCGATGCTCGGTGGCCATCTCGGCGGGGTATTCAACCTCTTCGACCATCTCGGCATTCATGCTCGGCGACCTTTCGGCTCGCCGAGATGTCCGCCCTTAGCCCAAAATTCATGTTTGACGACCTTTTCGGCGCGCCGAGATGTCCGCACTTGGCCGAACGTCGCGAACAGGCTAAAATAAAGGGTTTCTCACAATTTATAACATACAAACAAGGGGAAAATAACACATAAATATATGAATCAAAATCTAACAATAACTAACTCTAAAACATAATATTAAACTAACATTTAAAATTAAGATTAACCCAAACCATTCTTCAACTTCCATTAAAATCAAAAGAACCCAAATATGTGCATTCATAATCATAAATCCAACATCAAACAACCCTAATACATGATATCAAACTAATATTTAAATTAAAGCAATCCAAATTAGCCTTAGACGTTCCAACATACAATAAACCAGAAATTTAAAGAGCAAATGAATCTAAATCTACTTTAATTCAAGCATAAATGTGAGTTTATCTACTTACCTCTTCAAGAATGCAAGAAACCTCAACAACACAATGCCCTCTTCTTCTTCTCCAAGCTCTCCAAGCTAAACCCCAAACCAAAACCCTAAAACCCATAGAGACTATGAGATTCTCTTTTCTCTTTCAAACCAAACCTTAAACACTTGTCTAGATCTAGGCCATCCATCTCATCAACTCAATCTCAACCCTCCAGTTATTAACTCATCCTTGCCATCCAATTACACCCACTCTCATCCTAGCCATCTAAATTTAACCACCCCAACCACTCAAATCTACACCACACATTCACACCCACTCTAATCTTCACCTTACACCTCACACCCACTAAAGACAAACAATACACTAGCTTAGATCTAAGCCACACAATTATACAATTAACTCCTATCCATACACCTCATCAAATAACCAAAAATTACAAGTTTTCCACTCTCTCAATACGTAAGGGTTAGACTACTGTACATAGCAGTAATACCCAAAAATCTTATCAAGTTTGATCGCATGGTCAAATCCAATCCTATAGGCGATCCAACAAAGGGTAACAAACATCATGCAATATAGAATATAAAAATGCGCAAATAGGAAGATCAAAGCAACAATAATATTTTATTCCTATTTAATTACTAATTTAGGTTATCTGATTAATACTACCCTTAAGTCTATCAGGTTAAACTAATCAGTTAATTATCTGGGGATTCCTAGTGTGTTTTTGTGTGATTAAGGGTGTTAAGTGATCTAAACTAAACTTACTAAATGGAATTTGCTTACCAATCTAAATAAATTACTATCCTACCCTAAGATCCTCAGTTATTATTTTTATGAATTATTTTAGGTTATTACAGTGTCTCACCAGGCTAGCGCTCATTTGAATGCCATAAATTTAGCCCTCGTTTGGTGCAACTTTTCAAAAATTAAAAAATAACTATTGAGAAGTAGATTTATTATCTACTTTTCTATTTTTATAATCAAAAAGTATGTTTGGTAACACGAAGTTAAAAGTTGCTTATATTTAAGAAAGCATATTGTCCTCAAACCTTAACTTTGAGAACACAATAGTTTCTATTTGCATCCTCCTACGATCTAATAGGTCTTCATTCTGGTTTGATAACATCGTAAAAATTACTGGTCTCAGTATTAGCTACTTCATTCTCTTCATCTCATACATAAACTTGGTTGTGGTCCTGTTGAATTGGTTTAAGTTCTAAACAAGATGAACAAACTTTTAATATCCAACATTAAATCTTAGATCGACTCCGATAACTAATTTGAAGCAAACAAATTCGATAGTGATTTTATAGATATTGTATTCGGGCGTCTGGTGGACCATCTATAATACTTTTACAAGAACTCTTTAGTTTTTACGCTAGAAGAACTGTATTGACAGAATGAAAGAGACTAGGAGGCTTAAAAGTTGTCGAGTATCGAAGATAGAAAAAACAAAAAATGATTTTTCAACTTTTGATAAGTTAGTTTTTTAACTTTGAATTTTTGACTTTTAGAAAATTAAATACCAGAAATTTAGCCCCGTGGCATCTCATTTGAAACGTTAATCAAGTGTCTCAAGAGCGGCACAACGGCTACTTCCCAAGCTCGCTATCTCTCTCTCTCCAACTCTCCACAGATTACCGAGGGAGACGCGTCAACAAATTTCTTCTTCATCTTCGTTCTGGGATTTGAACAATCGGTGGAGGGTTTTGGATTTGAGGCCAACGAACATACATTCCAGAAAGATCATATCAGAAATCAGAAGCTGAAAACAGCAGTTTTCCCCAACTACGTACACAGATCGGAGGTGGAGAAAGAACGATGAGGGTTTTTTCTTTACTTTTTCTTATAGCTATTTCCGAAGCCTAATTGGTTGATTCGGTTCTACAGTCTCAATCGGTACCTAATCAGATCTTTCTAAAACCTAAATTGGTTTTGAGTCATAATCACAGATTCGTTGTTTATGCTAAATTTGACAAATGAGTGAAACAATGGTTGAAGATCATCAGCAGAAGCAACAGATGCCCAAAGCCCCTGCTCCGGTTCCTCGAAGGCCGCGGGTTAAAGAGGTGAGCTCGAGATTCATGTCTCCAGTTGTTTCTTCTTCGTCTTCCGGCGATCTTCATCTCCCAGTTTCGAAGCACGCAATTTCAAATTCAACGGAATTCCAACCCGGGCATCAGAAGCAGCAGCAGCAGCAAGTACAACGTTCCAAGTCGGTGCAGCGGCAGCACTCTGAACTGATTGAACCCTTATCCTCTGACAATGAGAATAGGCTTTGGACTGTTCGAAGCTTGGAAACCCCTTTGGCATCACATAATAGTAAAGGGATCATCTCTATGCAGAGGAAACACAACTCTTCTGTGAAGCTTTTCAAAGAGAACAGAAACGTTGTTCGCTCGAGGCCTGACACACCAATGGTTCACAACAGCATTGGTAGGACGACCAGCATCTGCTCCGTCACAAATACAGCTGCTGCAAAGCTAGTCCAATCCAGTGGGATGACAACTCAACAATCCCATCTCGGAAATAAAGTCAATGAGGGATCAATTGATAAATTGTGTGAACCAACCCCTTCTGAAACTTCAACATCTAGTGATCTGTCCGAGACCGAATCTTGCACTGATAGTAATCAGGGGGGAATATGCAGTAGCCCTCCGATTTCAGTCACGAGCAGCAAGACATGGTCTCTTCAAGATCTCCGTTCATCCATGCCGGAGGCAGATTTGTTGCCAACTATGTCTGGTAGATCTCTAGGAGAGAGGAATTGTAGTGGGCAAAATGGAAATTTTGGTGAGTATTCAAAAGTATCTGCTTCCCCTTGCTACCGTTCTCTGAATTCACCTCTATTGAGTGTCGACCACTCATCAATTAGTCCCGTCAAATCTGTTCAAATATCATCAGCATCAGTTTTCTCCAAGCCTTATATGAAAACGAGTGGCAGTTATCTACCACCTCACCCAGCAAACATAAAATTGGGGAGTGAGGCAAGGAAGGGAAGGAAGGTCTCTAGTCATCAAGAAGAGGTTCATGCTCTACGTCTGCTTCACAACCGTTGTCTACAATGGAGACATGTCAATGCCAAAGCTGAGGCCTCCATTCATTCACAGAGAGGTGCAACTGAGGTTAGTCAATATTGGCCCCTTGCACTTAATTATGGAATATTATCAAAAATCGTAATAAATATATCTTGTGAATTATTGTTGTTTGTGATATATGATTATGCTGCTAAATTTTAATTCTTTTTCATACCAAGTCAGTCTCCACAATTATGTTGTTAAAAATCTGAGTGATTATGAAACAAAAAATTAAATATTTGAAGATGTCTCCCTGCTCATCCATTTTTGGGTTGCAGAAAACAAAATTGAATGAATGTTGGTCCTTTTAGTCAAATGGTGAGACGTTATTAGGAGAGAAATGTAGGTTCATAGTACTTTGCATATCCCCAAGCATCATATAGGAATAAATGGCTAGTGCTATAGAGGATTGCAACCCAATTTTTGATGGAAACACAAGTAGAAGTTATTGAAAAGGAATCATGCTCAAACTTGCCAAAATCATCTTATCATTCTTATTTTTGGCCTCGAAAATCTCCCAAGTGGAGGGTCCACTGTGGACCATTATTGAGGTTAGTTCTCAATATGGGACAGCTAAAAGGATAGATGCATTGATTTCGAATTCACAGTTCTCAAACATTCGGATCAAATTTAGAAGACCCTTTTATACTAGTAGGTTTTCCAATACTACAAACTGTAGTTTGTTCCTAGTTCTATTTGCACACTTGATAAGTAAAATAAGTTGCTATCTACGAAAACCAATAATTCAAAAAAATCTACAGGATGACTATAGCTGTATCTAAATTAAAGATCACAAATACATGGGCACTTCCTCTTTAGGATCAAACTGCATTGATTTTGAATTCACAGTTCTCAAACATTCGGATCAAACTTAGAAGACCCTTTTATACTAGTAGGTTTTCCAATACTACAAACTGTAGTTTGTTCCTTGTTCTATTTGCACACTTGATAAGTAAAATAAGTTGCCATCTACTAAAACCAGTAATTCCAGTAAACCTACAGGATGACTATAGCTGTATCTATATTAAAGATCACAAATACATGGGCACTTCCTCTTTAGGGCTATATATAACAACTAGTTGGGACGGAAATCTCGTTCCTCCATCCCAATCTGTCAAAAACCATGTCTTCATTCAAATTATGAGTATCCAAATCCTTTCAGCCTGATTCCATTCAGGTTCTTTATGGTCTTCCTCCGCCCTCTTAGATCCTTCAATGAGTACACCCTCGAACCGTCTCTCAGATGCCTCGGTAGGTTTTTTTCTTTACATGCCCAAACCATCTTAACCTACTTTCTTTAAGGACTATATTATGAGTACCACCTCGCACCGTTCTAATAGGTGCCTCTCTTCACAATGCCACCTAGAATTCTCTTCTAGATTAATCTATAGATATCACAGCATCTCAAATAAAATAAACTAAGGAACCTCCTCTTGACTTTGAGTTGTAATTATTGCATATCAAACTTAAAATATCAATATAAAATTATGTTTTGTAGTAAACAAAAGAAAAATATCGGTTACATTGTGGGGGACCTCCTTAAAAGATATGACACTAATCGACCATTTTCTCCTTATTTTCTTTTTCTAACCTTTATTATCTTCTATCAGTGTCTAAACAGTATTGACCTAGCCAGCAATATCTAAAGAACGTAAAGTGTAATTTAATCTTTGTTTTGGGTATAAAATTGTTGATTATGGAAATTGTTAACTTCACGGCCAGCTAATTGCTGAAAAATATGCTACTTGCCCAAGTTATGGCCTCAAAGGCTATACTATATGGAAGTACTCATGGTTAATCAGGTAGTTAACCTATGATGGACGATGCCATAAGGCTATTGGAATGGTAGTCATCAGGGGAAAACCAAAATGGCAGAAAAGGTGCTTACTTTACAGTTGACCTCTCCTCATGGATCTTTTATAGGTAGGTTGTTTTCCAGAATTTCTAGATTGCTTAGGTTGCACGCTTGGATTCTTACCATGATCAAGATTATTGTGTGTTGCTCCTAGGAAAGACAGTAATTTCAGTTACACTTAAAAGTGGTGACACTTGAGATTACCAGCTATGCTTATTGAATCTTTTGGTCGTTCTTCGATGGATTCTGATGTGGTGTATAAGTCAGTAAAATCCGAACAAACTTTCAGAAGTGTGGGAGATTGTTAGCATTTTGTACCCTTGTATGCCATATAATGATTTAATAATATATTGCATAATGCAATTATGCATGCTTGTAGATTGCATTGTTATTACATATCTTATTGTACGCATCATGAATATATTGTACACCATGAATTTATTGATTTCTCACGAGGAAAGAGCTCTTGTGATCTCAAGAACAGCATAGTGAGCAATTATATTTACTTCACAAGGAGGATTGTTTCTTCATATTAGTGTAACCACATTGATCAAGGTTTCCGTGAGTTCATATGGAATAGGCGAAAAAAAGATCAATATGAAGGTTTTATAGCTTCCCACGTTGTGTTCTAAGATACCCTTGATGATTGATTGTAATGAACATTTTTTGTGTATGGATCCTTTAACTGATCCAATATAGTGATCATATGGAAAGAAAGAAAAAGAAAAAATATCACTATAGTTGTGTTTTATAGTATATTGCATAATGCATTATGCATGCTTGTAGAGTGCATTGTTTATTACATATCTTTCTGCATGCATCATGAATTAATGGATTTCTGATGGGGGAAAGAGGGATTGTGTTCCTTAGGTACAACACAGTTGGCCATTAAGGTTGCCTCTAAGGTTTAAAGTATCTGTTTCCTATCGGGCATTGGCCAATACATGTTGGGTATCGGCTGGTACCATTAGAAAATAGAGGCACTTTGACATGTATCGACCTGTACTTTTACCATTAGGTTTGTATCGGCCACCCTCAAAACTAATACGACTCGGCCGATACATAATGGTATTGGCCGATACTTAAAACCTTAATGCCTTACAAGGAGGATTTTCCTTCATATTAGTGTAACTATATTGATCAGGATTTCTATAAGTTTGTATGGAACAGGAGAAAAAAAGATTACTATATTGGTATTTATAGATTCCTACGTAGTGTTCTAGATATCCCTTGATTTGAGGGTTTTGAAGAACATTTTGATGTATGGATCCTTTAATGATCCAATATAGTGATCAGTTAATATAAAAAAGGAAAAAATCACTATAGTTGTGTTTTATATGTTCCAATGTGTTCTAGATATCCCTTGACTTGAGGATTGTGAAGGTCGTTTTGGTGTATGGATCTTTAAATGATCCAAAGATGTTTGTTGGAATGTTTTTAGTTCAATTGGAAATGGGGAATTTCATATGATATTCCAGTAGAATCTGATCTAGTATTGATATATCAGTTGCCCACATTCATGGTTGATTTCGGCCACTCCAGAAAGGAAAATTTAAGTATCCTTCTTGTACCAATACTTCATAGTTTATTATCTTCATAGTTGTCCCTCTTGCCCTACTAACCAGGTCTCTAAACATGTTAGGACCTCAAGTACTAACGTGTTGTTGCAGAGTTTTGTTAGAAGAAATTGAAGGAGAAGAGAGGATAAGGATAAGAGGAAAGAGTAGAGTAATAGTTCCTTGTTCCTTCTTCATTCATTCCTCGTCAATAAATAACATCAAATCTAACTAATTAAGGAAAGTAAACAAACTAAGGAAACACAACCTTGCACCATTGATTTCTCTAACAAAAAGGAAACTAATTTATGACTCTCCTAATGCAGATCCATATGATCTGTTATTGAGAATCTAATTGCTTTATTCAAGGCACCTCTATGCTGTAACAACTCTGCCTTACCATGTAAGCTTCCAAGGTACTGTTCTGCCCTACCATGTAGGCTCCCAAGGTAGGATCTCAACATCCTCTTCTCCATCAATTATGGCTTATCCTCAAGCCTGAAACTCAGGAAAACGACTGTGCAACTTATGAAAGTCCTCCCAAGTCGCATTTTCAATTGGTTGGTCCTCCCATTGAACTAAAACAAGGGTGACAGCTCGGTTGTTACGCTGAACCATTTTTCGATCAATTATTGCAAAGGGCTTCCAATTTGTACGTTCTTCATCATCAATAGGAGGAAGTGAAAGTGTGACAGCCACATTATCTCCAATTTTTCTCTTGAGACATGATACATGAAATACTGGGTGAACTCAACACCCGTCTGGAAGATCAAGTCGATATGCTACTAGTCCGATCCTGGCTGAAATGTGAAATGGTCCATAGAACCGAGGACTGATCTTGTGAGAGAGACGTGATGCTACGGTTGACTGCCTGTAAGGCTGCAGGCGTAGAAACACTAAATCGCCTACCTGAAACTCTCTCTTCGTACGATTCTTATCCGCCATCTGTTTCATTCGGGCTTGAGCATTTTGTAGATTCTCCTTCAAGAGATGCAGTACCTTATCGCGATCATGTAGTGCCTGATCTACTGCATGAACAGGTGTAGTGCCCGAACTGTATCGCTCAATATGGGGGGGAGGGTACCCATAAACAGCTTGAAAAGGTGTCATTTTGATAGAGGTGTTGTAGGTGGTATTATACCAGCACTCGGCCAATAGAAGCCATCGGGCCCACTGTGAAGGTTTATCACCCACAAAGCATCGTAAGTATGTTTCAAGAGAGCGGTTTGTAACTTTAGTTTGTCCATCCGTTTGAGGATGGTAAGCTGAACTTAATTTCAACTCAGTGCCTTGCAGCATGAAAAATGCCTCCCAAAACTTACTAATGAAAACAGAATCCCGATCACTAACAATTGATTTAGGCATTCCATGGTGATGAGCGACATCACGTACAAATAGTTCAGCCACTGTTGAGGCCATAGTGTCAAGGATCGTCCGATCCCGAGTTGGATCGGACGATCCAACTCGGGATCGGAAGGGGACGATCCCCGAGT
>JAUPMG010000014.1:19623671-19667944 GCA_031762675.1 Pachysandra terminalis
TCAAAAATATAAATAACTGTACACACTAATCTAGGGTTGCATATCAGTTATTTTACTTAAGCATAGACTATCAAATCACTAATCTAGGCATGAAATATCAAGCCCTATTAATCTAATGTTTAATAAATAATCTGTAACTGAAAATATAAATCCTACAAAACTAAACCATAATTAAGAAGATTAGAACTTACATCAATACTCCACAGGAAAGATTTAGCCACTCATCTTGGGGTAAGAAATCCACATAGATTTGTAGAATTCCATCTCCTTTGAAAAGCTTCTTCTTCTTCCCAGGAAGAGGAACACAAAAAATAAACTAAACTAAACTTTATTCAAATCAAAAAGCTGAAAATTAGAAATCCCAGTCTAGATCTCCAGATAGAGAGAGAGAGTGAGAGTCTTTTTCTGGTTACAATCCCTACCATCTATTTATATATTCCTAAACTAGTAAAAAAAAAATTAAAAATACAATCTTTCTAGTCCTACTGCAACTAAAACTCTAAAAATCTTATTTTGCCCGAAATAGCCTTGGGCGCTTGATCCCCTTTGTGGCATTCGATCGCTGGCGCTCGATCGCCCAACACTGGCGCTCGATCGCCCAACACTGGCGATCGATCGCCAATGTTGACTTTGACTTCTTCGGCTCTTTTCCTTTAGCTTCCAGCTTCAGCTTCCTTTTGGCTTCAAATAATGCATCCACAACAGAGATCCTCCATATAAGTGCTTAATTCTCTGATTTTAGCCCATATTTCCTTTAACACCACCAAACCTGCAAAACACAGAAAATGCATTAATCCATACAATTAAGCACAGCTAAATAGACTAAAATGCATAGGTAAGAGGCATAAAAATACAACTATTAGATACTTATCAAAACCATTGTTTTGCAAAAAAGAAATCTGCATATTTTTTCTTTTTAATTCATGTTGTTTCTAAATGGTAAAATACTGAAACGATAATACCTGATTCTGCATAATCGATTGTTGTAGCAATAGCAAAAGTCTTCAATTAAATGAAGCAGCGGTTCGGGTGAGGAACGTACTAGGTCGATTTCTTTAAGGTGATTTACGCCCTTGAAAAAATTTGTGCAACCGCGGTCAATCTCTGTGTAACATCTCCAGGATACAACAGCCCAGACTACCACTGTATGCTTGATCAATTTGCACAGGTTTGATAAAGCCCGAACCCCACACCACCAAAGCTTGCTCAAAAAATTAAAGAGCTGGAAGAGATGTAGAAGATTTAAGCAACGAAGAAGTTGCAGAGAAAAAATGTTTGCTGCTTTGTGTATTTTTTCATTCTGTGCAAAACCCCCTTCTAAAGAAATAAAAGGCACCGTTTGGGTTTCCAGAAAATATGCGCATTATCCCCTTATTCTAGGGCACACAGTTATCTTTAACAATCAAAAATATTGCACAACGGATAGATAGAAAACAGCTATAAAAAATCAGTTATAAATCTGGGTCTGAGTTTGTCCAAAAAGATAGGTACACGTGTGTGCGATCCAAAACGAATTAAGCCAAGCCGACCGACTGACTGCACGCACGTTTGTGTATGTGTGCACGCACGAGTGCACGCGATGCGAGCGTGCATGCTAAGGTTTTCCGGAGCCACCGTCTGAAATCCTCTTGGACTGGCCTTGGCTTGTCACTTGGCCTGACGGGCGCCCTCCTTGTTCCCCTTCACAAGCTCATAAGGCTCATGGGATGAGAAGGTATATATACCACTCTCCCAAACTCTCAAGTTTCCAATGCGAGACAAGGAAACAGACACTAAACACAATCACTAAAGTGACCACAAATCCAATTTTGTAAACAACAAAATGAGGAGTTTTATTTTAAAATACCCAACAATTCCCCACTTATTTTACATAAAACCAAAACCGCTAAAACAATTTTACTCAGCAAGCTAGAACACCATCTTTTGAACCTTTATTTAGTGTAATTGCATTCTCTGTATAAGAAATAATGGTGAACAAGTCTTGAACCAATTTTCTTGGGTATACAAAAACCACAAAGACACAAAGTGTTCATTGGTGTCTATACGAGTCCTTAAGCTAGCACATTACGGCCTTGTGCTAAATCCCAGTTTCATGAATATTCATAAAGAGGAAGCCCTCACTCTCAGAGGAAGCGGCCTCACTTCCGTATATTCACATAGGTGAGACTATCAAGGATGCTCCTGCAGCTATACATCTCACTCATAAGAGCTATAGTTCTCATTAAGAGTTAAAACTCAACCGTTTACACGCTATAGGAACATGCACTTTTCATCTAGGGATGGTGTTATATTTATAGTGCATGATCAACAATTACACTATGATTTCGTTTTTCCTGTTGAACCTAGTTCTTGGGATCTCCAGTCCCTAGGTTAGGTATCCATCATATGTAATTTGGTTATATGGGCTTTAGTCCCATCCCTTTAGATAAATCCCAGACCTTTTCTCTAGCTAGAGATTTTGTCATCGGGTCTGCAGTATTATTCCCGGATCTCACAAAATCAACAATTATTGAAGCATTGTTCAACAACTCACGTATCACAGAATGTTTACGTCTTATAGGTCTAGATTTTCCACCTGTTGTATTTATTTTGTACTCTGCCCAAAGCGGCTGTGCTATTACAGTGTATCGACACTGGAGGTACAGGCCTTTCCTACACAGGGAAATTAGATAGTAGGCTTCAAAGCCAACCTGCCTCCTCACTATCTGTGGCAAGTGTTATCAACTCAGATTCCATAGTGGACTTAGTTATAATAGACTGTTTCTTGGATTTCCAGGAAACAACTCCACTTCCAATAGTGAATACATAGCCACTGGTCGACATGGAATCGTCTGGTAGAGTGTTCCAGTCAGCATCGCTAAATCCTTCAAGGATAGCGGGATACTCATAATAATGAAGTTCAAAATTAATAGTTCTTTTAAAGTACTTCATTACCCTATTTAGAGCATTCCAATGTTCAAAATTGGGATTGGCTGTAAACCCACTAAGTACTCCTACATCATAAGCTATATCAGGTCTAGTGCAATCAGTTACAAATCTCAAGCTGCCAACTATGCTGGCATACTCTTTCTGATTGACACTACTTCTAGTATTCTTAAATAATTTAATACTGGGATTAAAAGGAGTACCTACTGGTTTACTATCAAAGTAACCGTATTTCTTCAAGATCTTCTCAACATAGTGAGATTGATAAAGAGAAATGCATCCACATGATCTAGTGATCTTAATGCCAAGAATGACATTAGCTCCACCTAGATCATTCATGTCGAAATGACTAGATAATAGCTGTTTGGTTTCTTTTACATCTCTTAGGTTGGAACCAAATATTAGCATATCATTCACATATAAACTTATCATGACATGAAAATTATCTACAAACTTATAATAAATGCATTTATCACTTTCATTTATTCTAAAAACATTATTAATCACAAACTGGTCAAACTTCTCGTGCCACTGTTTAGGGGCTTGTTTAAGACCATATAATGATTTTAAAAGTTTGCAGACTTTTACTTCATTCTCAGGAGTTATGAAACCTTCTGGTTGATCCCTATAAATTTCCTCTTCTAAATCTCCATTTAGAAATGCTGTTTTCACATCCATTTGGTGTATAACCAAATTGTATATAGATGCAACAACAATCAATACTCTAATAGATGTTATTCGAGTAACTGGAGAATAGGTATCAAAGAAGTCTATATCTTCTTTCTGTTTTAACACCTTTGGCAACTAAACGGGCTTTGTACTTATCTACAGTCCCATCTGGTTTTAGCTTCTTTCTTAAAACCCATTTACACCCAAGTGTTTTACAACCAGGGGGTAAGTTAACTAGTTTCCATGTTTCATTTGCCATGAGAGAATCCATCTCATCATTTACGACTTCTCTCCAAAAATCAGCATCAGGAGATGAAAGAGCTTCATCTAAGGATGTAGGATCTCCTTCTATGTTATATACATAGTAATCTGATCCAAACTCCTTAGTTATTCTAGCTCTTTTACTCCTAGGTTCATGTTCTAGTCTATCTTCTTTAGATTAAAAAGTAGAGGCTTTAGTAATCCTCATTGAAACCGAGCCCCCACTATTTAGAGTCTTAAAGGGTAACCTATCTTCAAAAAATTCGGCATCATTTGATTCAATCACTATATTGTTTTGAAGATTAAGGAACCTACAGGCTTTACCATTTATTGCATACTCAATAAATGCAGATTTTGTAGTTCTATTGCCTCGTTTCCTCCTCTTAGGGTCTGGTAACCTTACATATAGTAGACAACCCGAAGTCTTAAGGTAACTTAAGTTAGGCTTTCTATTTTTCCACATTTCAAAGGGTGTCAACTTAGTCTTCTTATGAGGCACCCGGTTAAGAATGTAACAGGCAGTCAAAATTGCATCTCCCCAAAAATTGGAAGGAGCCCCAGAACTCAATAACCTTGCGTTAGTTAGTTCAATTAACGTTCTGTTCTTACGTTCAGCCACTCCATTTGATGATGGAGAATAAGGGGTTGTAGTCTCATGTACTACTCCTAGGGATTTAGTATAGGAATTAAATCCTATGTAATCATATTCCCTACCTCGTCACTCCTTAACCTTTTAATTTTCTTATCATGCTGATTTTCTACTTCTAACATAAAAGTCTTAAATATATCAAATGCATCACTTTTATGCTTCATTGAGTATATATATGCATACTTAGAATAATCATCTATAAATGAAATAAAGTATCTTTTTCCTTCTCTAGTTAATATGCCATCTAGTTCACATATGTCAGAGTGTATTAATTCAAGTAGCTCTGTATTTCTTTCTACGCTCTTAAATGGTTTTCTAGTAATCTTAGACATGACACATGATTCACATTTATCAAATGAGTCATTACTAATTTTACGAATTAATCCTAAGTCACTTATGCATTTTTCATACTTACTATTAATATGACATAATCTACCATGCCAATCATTTAAAGTAGAAAGCATACAAGCAGAAGAGGATGAAGCTTTATTAAAATTTTCGATGTTCAATTTAAGCATGCCTTAAGAGGAGGCGTAACCCTTCCCCACAAAACCCCACGCTTGGCAAGTAAAAACTAGTCAGACTGTATTCTGCCTAAACCCACCCTTATTCAGTAAAAACCCAGAAACTAGATTCTTCCTCATCTCTGGTGTGTGTAGCACGTCCTTCAGAGTCAAAACGCGACTAGAGGTAAACTGCAGCTCCATATCCCCAGAACCTTGAACAGTAATAGTATGAGAGTCTCCTAGCAGGGCAGACTGCTCCTCCATTAGAGAATAAGTCTTGAACCAGTTCCTATCATAGCACACGTGCCTGGAAGCGCCCGTGTCGATCCACCATCCTTCAGAACCATTGAGGAGATTACTCTCAGTAAGCATAGCCACAAAGGGCTCTTCGGTCAGATTAGCCTATTCGACCGGCTGAAATTTCCGTTGTCTGCAAACCCGAGTAGTATGCCCAATTTGCCACAACAGTAGCAGTGAAATTTCTTATCCGTATTGTTCTGTGTTGAAGGAGGTCCTTGGTTCAGTTCTTTGTTCTTGTTTTGGTTGTTTGGACGCTTCTTCTTCATAAATTTTCCTTTGGGTCTTAGGTGGGTTTGGGAATTCTGACCGTTGTTAGAAGGTTTGTTCTGTGTCACCAGATTGATCTTAGAATGGTCCACAGACTGATCTTCTTTCTTATCTTGCAACCTTGCCTCTTCTTCAATCCGAAGACGAGTGATCAGACTCTCAATGGAAAATTCGTTGGTCTTATGCCTAAGGGCATTCTTAAATTCTTTCCATGATGGAGGGAGTTTATCATTGACCGCAGCCACTTGGAACTGCTCATCTATACTCATTCCCTTAGAAAGAATTTCATGGACTATCATCTGCAAATCATGGGTCTGTGAAACTATAGGCTTGTCCTCCACCATTTGATACTTGAAGTATCGGGAGACAGCGTGTTTTTTCGCCCCGGCTTGTTCAGTATCATATTTTTTCTGAAGTGCCCTCCACAGTTCCTTTGCAGTTTTGCAAGAGTATAAAGTCATACAGGTCGTCTGACAGTGCGTTAAGAATGTAATTCTTGCACTCATAATTATCATCTTTCCACTTGAAGACTGACCTGAGACTAACAGGTTCTTCAGAATCTCTAGGGTCCTCATCGGTTATAACATAGGCTACCCTCGTCATATTAAGATAGAAAAATATCTTTTGTTTCCACACACACGCGCGGTCGGTCGGTTGGTCGGCTCGGCACGGCACGGCCCGGTTCAGTTTGGATCGCACGCGCGCGTGTACCTACCTTTTTGGACAAACTCAGACCTAGTTTTTAACTGATTTTTTATAGCCATTTTTAATTAACCCCTTGTGCAACGTTTCTGTTCGTGGATTAACTGTGTGCCCTAGAATTTGGGGATCGTGCGCATATCTTTTGGAAACCCAAACGATGCCTTTCTCTTCTTTAAATAGGGGGTTTTGCACAGAACGATATACACAGAAAAAAATACAGCAAACGTTTTCTACCGTCCTCTATTGTTCTGCAATTTCTTTACACCGTAATCTTCGTCTCATGTTCTTTAATTTTTCTGAGCAATCGTTAGTGGTGTGGGGTTCGGCTTAATCAAATCTGTGCAGATTGATTAAGCGAACAGTGGTGGTCTGGGCTGTTGTATCCTGGAGGTGTTACACTACACAGAGATTGATCGCGGCTGCACAACTTTTCGCAGGGCGTAAATCACCTTAAAGAAAGCGACCTAGTCCGTGCCTCACCCGAACCGCTGCTTTCTTTGATTGAAGACTTATGCTATTGCTACAGTAGTCGATGGGCTTGTGCCCGTGAGTCCAAGTGATGAGCCAAGGCCAGTCCAAGAGGATTTTGGACGGCGGCTCCGGAAAACCTTAACGTGCCCGCGCTCCCGCATCGCGTGGGCTCACACACACACGCACGAGCGCGCGGTCGGTTGATCGGCTTGGCACGGCACGGCTAGGCTCGGTGCAGATTGGATCGAATCACATGCGCGTGTACCTATCTTTTTGGACAAACTAAGACCTAGTTTTTTTAACTGATATTTTATAACCGTTTTTAATCAATCCGTTGTGCAACGATTCTGTTCGTGGAGTAATTGCCCTAGAATTTAGGGATCGAGCACAAATCTTTTGGAAACCCAAATAGTGCCTTTCTCTTCTTTAAATATGGGGGTTTTGCATAGAACGATATACACAGAAAAAAATACAGCAAACGTTTTCTACTGTTCTCTATTGTTCTGCAATTTCTTTACACCAAAATCTTCGTCTCTTGTGTTCTTTTATTTTTCTAAGCAAGCATTGGTGGGTGGGGTTTGGCTGAATCAAATCTGTGCAGATTGATTAAACGAACAGTGGTGGTCTGGGCTGTTGTATCCTGGAGGTGTTACGCAGAGATTGATCGCGGCTACACTACTTTCCGCAGGGCGTAAATCACCTTAAAGAAATCGATCTAGCCTGTGCCTCACTCGAATCACTGTTTTAGTATTTTACCATTCCAAAACAACAATTTTAAAATTATTGTTTCGGAATGGTAAAATACTGAAACGATGATACCTAATTCTGCAAAATCGACTTGTGTAGCAATAGCAGAAGCCTTCATTCAAAGAAAGCAGCGGTTCGGGTGAGGCACATACTAGATCGCTTTCTTTAAGGTGATTTACAGTCGAGACAGCCGTCAAGCTGGCATATTGGCTATCGCCTCCTGAACCCAGTGGTATAACTGGTCCCTTTTCATCCCTCTGACCGGTCCGGGTGCCTGTGTTTCGATGCTCACCCAGTTTTATCGAACTGAGCTTGAAGAATCTATGGTCGATTTGGCCCGTTTGAGGCAATTGCCGGATGAAACGACATATAGGTACATAGGGCAATTTAAAAGGATAAGGATAAGGAATAGATGCAGGATAGTTCTTCCCGAAACAAAATTCGTGAAACTGGCCCAGAATGGTTTGGATATTGAACTTCGAAAGAAGTTCGAAGGAATGAAATTTGAGGATCTGTTCAAACTATCAACCAGAGTGGCCAAGTATGAACGAATTTTGCAGTAAGCAAATCAGAGAAAAACGGCCACAATGGGGCCTCCCAAAAGGTGGTACCCAAGTAGAGAGAATCGTTCATACAACGCCAATTCGAGGATGATCAAACACTCGGGGGGCAGAAATGATAGATGGACTCGAGTGACTCACCAAAAGTTCGACCGATCAGGGTATGAGATGACTCGAACCCAGAAGAGGCGCTGACAAAGAGAGCAATCAACCCATCAAGGAAATATCGGTCAAATAGAGGGAGCAAAGAGAAATGGTGGTTGCAAGGCTAGGTGAAAAATAAGACCCAAATAATGGCTCCAGATAAAGAAAGGCCATTAGCAATTCAGGACAAGAAAGAAGCGTCTCCAGAGCTTACTTTCATTGAGGAAGATGATGGATTATTATTAGATCAGCTGTTAGCACAGTTCCAGGGCACGGATACCTTAGAGCAGTCACCATTAATAAGTGATAATTTCCCGAATGAAAAAGTTAGCACAGAAGAAAGCCAGAATATTCAATTCGGATCATTTCCTCCAATGACCATGGATTGTAACATGGTTTTCATGCTACCAATCACTTTTCAAGCGAAAGAGGAGTCTGATGAGCCAGATAATGAGGAAGAGGAGGGCCAAGAAGCCACGGTGACTGCATTGGTCAGTACTCAGGAAAAACAAGACCCGGCAAGTCAGGTTATAGTGAAAGGTGAAGGTTATCAGCCCATGATTGATTTCGATGGCAAGGCAGATAAAGTAACTTTTGAAGAGCCATCCTTGAGGATGGCTCAACATTTACGACCGTTGTACATCAATGTACATATGGACGGTATCCCTATCACTAGGCCTTGGTTGATAACGACGCAACCGTGAATATATTGCCCAACAAGGTAATGAAAAGAGTGGGCAAAACCATAACTGATCTAATTCCGACCGAAATAAGGGTCACTAACTTTGTAGGGGGAACCTCAACCACCCAAGGAGTACTACCAGTAGAGTTAGAGTTTGGGCGAAAGAAGGGTTTGACTGCCTTTTTCGTGGTGGAGTCATATTCAAGTTACAATGCACTTTTGAAGCGTGATTGGATCCACTCCAACCTTTGCATACCATCTTCTCTTCACCAAACAACCTCAGTTTGTGATAATCACTTGTTGATAATTCCCCACATTGTATTGTGAATCTGCCTACATGTTCGATGATTGATTGACCATCTTCTCCTGAGAATAATGAAAAATTAGGGATTATATATCCCCTGGGAAACTCATATCTGAGGTTTGGCTTCGGAGAATTAGGCCTAGTTGATGGTTATTCAACGGGATTAAATATTTTGTTCCTGCTAACATTCCTCTTGGCCGAGTTTTCACTTTCTCCGGCTGAATTATGTTCACGCCTAATCAAGGATTCCATTTTAAAAGGCATTCTAGTGAATCCTTCTGCAATGGTCACATATGTGCGTCCTTGATCCGCGCATATCCTTATTAAGGTATGGTTTATGGCTTGCAGAGCCATTAGAATGCTATTTTTAAATGAAGAGGATGGTGATCCTACCTCTATACTTAGGATAGCCTGGCCTAGTGTTTCGGCCGATGCGGTATTACTCTCTAGCGCTTCCTCTTGGACAGTATCCATAATAGGTAACACTCCTTCGTGGTCATCATCGCCTGACCGTTCGCCTATTCTAGTTTTGGGTGCCATTTAGCTTCACCAGATGTATCCCACTGGGCGTGCCAAAAGATGTTGGTGAAAATACCAGATCTCTTCTCCCGTTCGATTGTGTTTCTCGGTAGTGTGACCGAGGGTGCGGGCATGACTGAACTGTTGTAAGTTAACCTGAAGAAAGGTAGTGTGAATCAAACTGCGCAAGTTAGTTTTCAATGTGAATCGGTCGATGTGTGACCCATTTTGAGCCAGACGATTGTGTGGTTCCTAATTTCGAAGGGTCAATTGTTGAACCAGAAACACTGATTTTACGCGTCAATAGCACTTTCACATAAGATAACTAGGACTATGTTAACATACAACTAGAAGGTAAACCTTCTAACTAGAAAAACACAAAGTAATATGAACAAAAATGTACAAAACCTTCGGCGTTTCCTTTTGCTCTGATTGTGGGAACACGATTAGTTCGCGGGTGCACAGATTAGCATGCAAGGGATTATCGAGAGGGGCTTTGTAAATCTTCCGATTAGGGTTCCTCGTTACCGACTAGAGGGATCTTCTGAAAGAAACTTAGTTTGAAGTAAGAAGTCGATGCAGCAGTATTCTTGCAGAAACTAAGGGCTAACCGGTGATCGCTGGGGATCAATGACTAAGCTAAGCTATAGCTTTCGAGTTGATTTGCTGTTTAGGCCTTTCTTTGTCTTTGCCAATTTCTTCTTATAACTATCCATTGCAACCGTTTGATGGTTTACGGATGATGGGTAGTTACCTTTCTCCTTTTGCTGACACTAGTCCCACTAATAAAAATTCTGTTTCCTTGTTGTTGGGCCGTCGTTCTACCTTGTATCAGTATGGGCCCCTGTTAATCCTCCGGACTTAGCTCGATCAGGGCTCGGGCTGAGTTGACACTTTCCACTGCTCGGTCTGGATTTGGCCTAAACATTGCCCCCCTTCCTCTTGTCATTTCAAAATTAATCTTTTGACTTGACAATAGAAGACGTAGCTGAATGTCTCTGGAACTCGGAGATAATCATTAAAGCGCCCAAATCTCACCTTTTTGAATTTGAAAAGTAATTCCTGACCGCCTTACCTGTTTACCTTTCCGTCTTCTTCCTCCTTCGTTCTTCATTTAGCTCTTCAATGGCGTCTGGCAGCTCTTGCGAATCATCTTCCTTATTTTGATCTCTTCCTCCGTCGATCAACGACTCATATTTCCTTATGAGGATTCTCTTGCTCTAGTCCGTCTTTCCCGAAAATCACTCATCAGTTGTTTTCTGTCTTACAATCTGTTTTTCCCCGATGCCTGGGTGAAAGTTTTCTTGCTGATGCTACCTTTCTAGATTGGCATGCTTGGACTGTTGGCCGTTCCTTGAGATCCTGGCCGAAGGCCAATACGGACTGGGTTTCCTGGATAGATTGTTTGTCTCCTTTCTTTGCCAATCTCTAAAAGTCTGTGGGTATTTTCGAACTGATCCAGTACTCACGCTTTGAGTTCTCTATGGCTCATCCTATGCTTGATGCATTGGTTTGCTTCTGGTCTCGTTCCACTAATACTTTTCTCCTTCCATGTGGTTCTATGGGCCTGACCGTCCTAGATGTTTGTGCTCTTACCGGTTTACGTCCGGTCGAGGAGTCAGTTGATGGTAATCTCCCCTCTTCCAATCTTTCTTTCGATAACTCTAATGCTTGAGTTGCCTTTGGCACCTTCATGCTTAAGGAGAAGAAGAAGTCTCCTGTTCCTGATATTCAAGAGTATTGTTCTTTCCTGTTGATGTTCTTGTGCCGCAGTTTTTGTGTGGCTTCTGGCCAGCTTACTAAGTTGTATACTCGTGTTGCTATTGCCCTGACCGGTGGCAGTCACCTTGCTTTTTCCGTTTTTTACTTATCTCAACTTTATCGTGGTCTTTTCAATCTTTCTTGCCGAAATCTTGCTTCTGTGGGTCGCCCTTTATGGCTTCTACAATTCTGGATTTGGAAATATTTTCCTGGGTTGTTTGCTAAGTCAGCCATGGCACCCATTCCGAATCTGCTTTACCGAGGACAATGCTGGCTGAATGTTAGCATTCACTTGCGGTCCTTCGCTGAATCCTTCAGTTCTTCTTTAGTCTTCCTCCCGATCATTCAGATCTACTTTTCCTTGTTTTCCATGTTTAATTCGGTCATTCCAAGTTCCTCAACCTCAGTCTATTTGAGAATTCTGATGATCCTTCGGCCGTTTCTAAGCGAAATTTGATTTGGGCTTCCTATTTGGTCTGCCGAGACTTGCACTTTGGGTTTCTAGAAGAAGGGATGCCCTACCGCAATCAGAAATGCCGCGTGGAACCGAATTTGCTGTCTCTGCAATTTGGTTTTGCTCAAACCGTCCCAACTCCTGCTTTTTCTCTTTGAATCGGCCATCATACCTTAGAACTATCATCGCTCAATCTGAAGATATCAACCATGTGAATCAGTACTTTGAAGGTTCGGCCGCTGTGTTCTCCATTCCCCAGTGTCCTAACAATCTTGTCTTCTCCAGCTTTTAACTCTTGGTGGTCTAGCTACTTCAGCTCTGCTTTTTCCTCGGATCTATCTGTCTATTTGTCCTGACTGGATGCTCCAGCTGAATCTGCTCTTCCTCCTTCGGTCAACCCTCCTTTGGCTACTCAGAAGGTTAGCCCTAAGAAAAAGGGTAAGGCCCCTGCTAAAGTTCCTTCCGAACGTTCCCAGAATGTTAAATTAGGTACCTTTTCTTCTTTGAAATTTGTAATTCTATTTGAGAACTACGGGTTCAAATGGAATCCTTTCGACTCTCTTGAGCTCTTGAAAGAGAAAATGGACCTTGCATACGCTAAGAAATCGGCCACCCATGATGAACAGTGTCTATAGGCTTGGCTTTCGGCCGGATCCCATTCCTCTGGGGTCTTTGAGTTAGAAATGTCCCATTATTTCACACCATTACCTGACCCTCAAAATTGGAAGTCCAAATTTCGCTTAGAAACGATCGAAGGATCACCAGAACTCTCAAATAGACTGAGGTTGAGGAACTTGGAATGACCGAATTCAACAGGGAAAACAAGGAAAAGCAGCAGTTCTGAACGATCGGGAGTAAGACTAAAGAAGAACTGAAAGGTTTCAGCGAAGGACCGCGAGTGAATGCTAACATTCAACCAGCATTGTCCTCGGTAAAGCAGGTTCGGAAGGGGTGCCATGGTTGACTTAGCAAAAAACCCAGGAAAATATTCCCAAATCCATAATTGCAGAAGCCATAAAGGGCCACCCACAGAAGCAAGATTTTGGCTGGAAAGATTGAAAAGACCACGAAAAAGCTGAGATAAGTAAAAAGGGGCTAAAGAAAGGTGACGACCACCGACTCGGGCAATAGCAACACGAGTATACTCCTTAGTAGGCTGGCCAGAAGCCACACACAAATTGCGGCACAAGAACATCAACAAGAAAGAGCAATGCTCTTGAATATCAGGAACATGAGACTTCTTCTTCTCCTTGAGCATGAAGGTGCCATAGGCAACTCGAGCATTAGTGTTATCAAAAGAAAGATTGGAAGATGAGAGATTACCATCAACCGACTCTCTGGCCGGAGGTATACCGGTAAGAGCACGAACATCTAGGATGGTCAGGCCCAAAGGACCACATGGAAGGTGAAAAGTATTGGTGGAACGAGACCAGAAGCAAACCAATGCATCAAGCATAGGATGAGCCATAGAGAACTCGAAGCGTGAGTATTGGATCAATTTGAAAATACCCACTGACTTCCAGAGACTGGCAAAGAAGGGAGGAAAACGATCGGTCCAAGAAACCTAGTCCGTATTGGCCTTCGGCCAGGATCTCAAGGATCGGCCAGCAGTCCAAGCATGCCAATCTAGAAAGGCAGCATCGGCAAGAAAACTTTCACCTAGGCATCAGGGAAAAACAGGTTGTAAGACAGAAGTCAGCTGAGGAGTGATTTCCGGGAAAGACTGGCCTAGAGTAAGAGAATCCTCGTAAGGAAAGATGAGTCGTTGATTGACGGAGGAAGAGATCAAAGAGGGGGAAGATGATTCGCGAGAGCTGCCAGACTCCATTGAAGAGCTGAACGAAGAACAAACGAGGAAGAAGACGGAAAGGTGAACAGGTAAGGCGGTCAGGGATTACTTTTCAAATTCAAAAATGTGAGATTTGGACGCTTTAATGATTATCTCCGAGTTCCAAAGACATCCAGCTACGTCTTCTCTTGTCAACTTAAAAGATTACTTTTGAAATGACAAGAGAAGGGGGGCAATGTTTAGGCCAAATCCAGACCGCCAAAGCCTGTCCGGGCTGCGGAAAGTGTCAACTCAGCCTGGGCCTTGATCGAGCTAAGTCCGAAGGAATAACATGGGCCCAGACTGGTACAAGGCAGAACAATGGCCCAACAACAAGGAAACATAATTTTTATTAGTGGAACAAGTGTCAGCAAAAGGAGAAAGGTAACTACCCATCATTTGTAAACCGGGAAACGGTTGCAATGGATGGTTATAAGAAGAAATCAGCAAAGACAAAGAAAGGCCTCCACAACAAATCAACTCGAAAGATACAACATAGCTTAGTCATTGTTCCCCAGCGATCATCGATTCGCCCTTAGTTTCTGCAAGGGTTCTGCTGCATCTACTTATTATTTTAAACTAAGTTTCTCTCGAAAGATCCCTCTAGTCGGTAACGAAGGAACCTCAGTCGGGAGATTTACAGAGCCCCTCTCGATAGTCCCTTACATGCTAATTTGTGCACCGCGAACTAGTTCCGTTCCCACAATCAGAGCCTAAGGAGCCGCCAGAGGTTTTTTTACATTTTTGTTCATATTACTTTGTGTTTTTCCAGTTAGAAGGTTTACCTTCTAGTTGTATATTAACATTTGTTCTAGTTATCTTATGTGATAGTGCTATTGACTCGTAAAATCAGTGTTTCTGGTTCAACAATTGACCCTTCGAAATTGGAAACCATACAATCGTCCGACTCAAAATCGGTCACACATCGACCAATTCACAATGAAAACTAACTTGCGCAATTTGATTCACACTACCTTTCTTCAGGTGAATTTACAATAGATCATGGCACTAAACTTTGTCAGAAGCATTGTGGGCTTATCATACAGCCTTCAAATTAGGTACAGGAACTATCCCTTTTGCATTAACTTACGGTCATGATGCTATAATACCTTTAGAGGTTACAGTTCCCTCGATGAGAACAATCATGCAACATCAAATGCCACCCGAAATCATTTTTCGCAAGATGTTCTTTAACACCTTGTTGTTGAATTCAGCTTGGCCGTTTGCTTGAGCATAATATGGAGTTGAATTGGTTATTTTGATTCCGTACTCTTCTGCAAACTTAATTACTTGCCCCCAGTAAAAATAGAACCTTGATCGGCCGTTATTGTTTCTGGAATCCCAAACCTGTAGATGATTTGTTGTTGTATAAACTCAATAACATCCGATTGTTCCACATTTTTCATTGGTTTCGCTTCTGCCCATTTGGTGAAGTAATCAGTAGCCACTATAATGAATCCGTGTAACCCTGATGAAGGGGGATGTATCTTGTCGATGAGATCCATGGCACACTACCTTTCTTCAGGTGAACTTACAACAGTTCTGGCACGCCTGCACCCCTCGGTCACACTATCGAGAAACACGCAATTGACCAGGAAGAGAGGAGATTTGATTTTGCACTTGGCGATGTTTAGGTCAGGGGTTTAGGACGGTATACCGGTGGGTGCCCCCGTCGGTCTCGATAACTTAGATTTTTCATCCATTTGTTCACCTATTTTGCCTTAAATTTTTAATTGGTTTTCTAGATGGAATACATTCCCTTAACAAATCATTATAACAATTCTTATTCACATAAACCTATTCATTTTTAATATTCATATCAGATACTGGTAATTCATCTTCTCATTAACCTAATATTACAATACAACATCAACATTCCTTTTCACACAATATAGTTAATTTCTACATAACTAATCATATTAATGATTAAAGTGTTGTACAAGGGTACAAAAATCTGGGTTTATGCTCAAATACCACTGAATTGAAAGTTCACTCACCTTGAAAACTGATAGAGCTATGATTCCTTTGGTTTTCTGCTGTTCTAGCTTGTGCCCCTTGCCCTAGGTTGGCCTCCTTTGATCTCCCATGAAATTCTAGGGTTTCTCAAGAGTCTTATGGTCTATTTATACTTCTTCATAAGTTTAGGGTTTATTAACATGGTTTTAAATTTCGCCAAAATGTGAATTCCCCCTTTTCTGCCATTTCGGCGAAATTTGGCAAAATCTGGCGAAAAAAATTTCTCCAGCCTGGTGAAATTTTCTGCTAGGTTGGTGAAATTTCACGAAATGTTGCCGAAATGTCGCCAGATTTTTTCTAACGAAATTTCTGGCGATATCGAAATTTAAAACCTTGCACTTGAGTTTAAACCAGGTTCTATAGGTTTCACTTAAGTCTAAACCGCCCGGTTAGGTTGCCCATTGGGTTTGACTCCTTATTGTTTCTTATGTCTTTTATGTTTCTACAACCCTAAATAAATATTTAAAGAGGGTTGATCATGCACTCTCTCTCCTTTAGGTGAATTTACACTTTTAATCTTAGCCACTTGGGAAAATTACCAAAATACCCCTAATCTTGAATTTAAAAGTTTTCATATCCTTACTTTAAGGGACGCGAAGGGAGGTAAGGGATGTGTTACGGCGTATATTTGCCTATCTTCACCGGCCAATGACAATGTGACACTTGGCGCCAGGATGCCAAACAACGTGCTGATCACGGCGCGCAAGGAAGCCAAGTGTAGCGCTGATCATCGGCGTACAAAAAGCCAAGTGTAACATTGTTCAATAACAACATCAAAAGCCAGTGCAACGCTGCAACTTCAGACCTTCGGGTCCCCTATCCTCCTTTTGTTGCCTCCGCTGCAACAGTGCCCAGTTCCTCTGTCGCTCACCAGCCTGCACTCTCTCCCTGGAGTATTGCTCTTAGCATTGGTAAGCCGGATTAGATCAAGATATATCCAAATTTGATTTGATTAAAAGTCTGATTGAATTGGATCATAAATCCCTTACCAAATTCAATCAGTTTTGGATCGAATTGGATTCAAATAAGTAACAAATGTTTGTGGTAAACCTGATTTATAGTTGTAAGAAATCAGATAAAAACAAATGTAATTTGACATATACTAAATTTTTTCTTAAAAAGTATCCTAAATGAATGAATTATTTTTAATTACATGTATAATACTTATTTTTTTTGATGAATAATGAAAAGATTTTATTAAAAGCGAGAGGAAGGATAGTACAGGGTTTCCCCTAGATGGGGAAATACAAAGCAAAAACTACAATACACCACAACTTGAACACAAAGCCGAAAATATGGCAACCACCAACTCCCAGATTTGCTAAACATCTACATATGGATCACAGTCTCCCAACATCGCAAAATATCTGACCTGAGCACGTCCTTTTCCATCTTCCTTAAAAACCAGTCGATTTCCTCCCCATTTAGCATAATCGAACGAGACAAAGGGCCACTTCGTTCAGTGATTCGCATCCACTTCCAGCCATTCATACTGAATCCTTCGAACGAAATTGTTTTCTTCTCGATCAGTATGCTTTCTCTAACTGCTCCCTTGCTTCTCTTCCCTTCTTGCTTCTTGACATTGCCCTTTGCAACGATATTTGCATTTGTGCTTTGTGCTTCCCTTCCTTCCACACCAGGGTTTAGCTTACCCTTATTCTCCTCCAAGTCCTGCAACCTTGTTCGATATCATCCGTACTGTATCCGGAGTCGATAAGGTCCCAGATTTTTCTCTCAATATCATCTTTCCTTTGCATTATGGCAACATCGTCTCCAGAAAGCTCAAATCCTTCATGCCTCATCGTCTTCAGAGAGAAAAGGGTTCTGTCACATAATCACACCTTGTTACAAATAATTTACAAATGAAATCAGCCCATCCCCTATATTGAATGACTTGGTGAACAGACAAAGATAATTTATATGAAGATTGTTGTGGAGATAGACAAAGATAATGCTCAAATGGCTTGTGAAGAGATAAAGCACATACACAAGTCTTTATGTTTAATACTTGTAGTCACCCTATATATATATATATATATATATATTTGTAATATACATTTATATCCGGTCTGCATGTGCGACCACAACCACTAGAACGTGAAGCCCCTTTGTTCACCAATCAATCCGGTTTGGGTCCGCTGCTCTCAGCCTCAGACTGATCACACTGCCGCCCTCCCTAGAACTGCTCTCAATCATGAATGCCCATCCGGCCTGCTCGCGCACCCGCTGCGATAACGCCTCATGTTCATCAATCTTCTTTCATACCTTTTGCATTTTTATCATTCTCTCTCGAGAAGCTACCTACATGTAGTTTATCTAGGGCCGTGACCACGGACGCTGTGATAACCATCGCTGGCTCACTAGCCTTCTTTCTATCTTCTTTTTATTTATTTATTTACATGTCATTGACAGTCCCGTTATTTAATATTGAATAAACACTTGGTTAGGAGCTAGACTCTCTTTGACTTCACCTTGGCAATCATATGCTCACTGTCTGAAGGATTTCAGTCGAAACTTAAGAAAGGAAGAACCCCGACCTTTCGTCACAATCGCCTAATAACCTAACGGACGCATTTCCAGTGGCCAATTGCACCTCCGACAGCTCAGACAACTTGGTCAGACTGTGTGGTTTGGCTCCTAGGGTCAAAACCCGAAACCCCCAAAATTGTGGACTAGTAAGTTCTGGCACGCCCACGCGATACACACACTTCACACACACCACACACGGCGTCGGATGCGCAAGCTGCCAGCCACAGCCGCACACAGCCGACAGGTAAGAAGGGGGCCTGGACGAGGGAGCAATTTGTACCTAGAGTAAGCTGATGTACAAAATAAACACAATCGAAGACACGGGGTACAACAGGAAATAAACGATTATTAGGGAACAATGCAGAATAAGGAGATCATCCATGAAAATTACAAAATATCGAAATCCCAAGTTAGAGGTTACACGAGAAGGACCCCAAACATCTGAATGAACTAATTGAAAGGGACAAGATGCCCGTTTATTGACTTGAGGAACAAATGACGGCCTATGATGTTTGCCTAACTGACATGCTTCACAATTTAACACGGACACTGGACTCAAAGAAGGAACTAAACGCTTTAAACTTTGTAGAGAGGGATGATCGAGACGATAATGCCACTGAAGAGGAGAAAGTGACGATTGTAAAGCCATGCCAACCTCACCTTCCTCAAAATAATAAAGGCCACCAGCTTCATGCCTGCTACCAATTCGCTTCTTCGTCTTTAGATCCTGGAAGATACAAAAAGAAGGATAAAATGTCGTTGACCAATTCAAAATTTTGTTAATTTACTGACGGACATCAAATTAAAGGGAAATTTAAGAACTGAAAGAACATAAGATAAATGAAGAGAAGGATCAAGACTACTTGCAGTACCAAAACTAGAGATGAAAGAAGTCGTACCATCAGCTAGATTAACATTCTTAATAGAAGATGAAGGAATAGAATTGGAGAGAGTATCTGGTGCACCAGTCAAATGATCAGTAGCTCCAGAACAATAACACAAGGTGAAGATGTAGAAGCAACATAAGCAACATGAGTTACCTGAACGGGCTAAAGTAGCAGTAGATGAAGATGACTGAGAAGAAACAGTAGTGAGGAGACGAGAGTATTAGAGTATTAGCTTAGTAGTTAATGTTAGAACAGAGGGTTATGTAATTTCTATTCTTTTATTATTAATATATAAATGCTTAGTGTAGGGAGAGAGGTTAGATTTACACCTTCCTCTTCTCCCCCACACATCTTCTTCTTCTTCTTCTTCACCTTTATTACATGTTTACGTGGTATCAGTGCATAGGACTAGATACTATTCACGGCTACTGTTCATGTCGTTACTGTTCATGGGGTTACTGTTCACTAGTATTTTTCTTGGGTTTTGATCGGCCCCTTGTTTAATCTCTTTCTTCAGTAATCAGATCTGGTGTATCTCAGATCTGATCGTTGAGATTGTAACCTAGTTGGTTACTGTGTGGGTAGTTGTTGATGTTATGTGAGAGCATTCAAAAGTTGCTGTTGCTGTTTGTTTTTTCTGTGTGTGATTTTTCCTGCGGCTGCTGGTGCAGTGTTCTGTGTTGTATCAGTCCAGTGAATGTGGTGTGATCGGTTATTTGCCTGTACTTGGTAGTTGTTCTGTGTAGCTAGCCCATTGATTTGTGGTTCTTGAAGTGATTCGTGCCACTTTTGAGATAATATGAGTGTGAGTAATGTCCGATGGATATTAAGGATGCCTCCAAATCTCCATTGATGGCCGTTGAAAGTCTTTCAAACATTCAGATTACTTCTATTAAATTGAATGGAAGTAACTATATTCAATGAGCGAAATCCGTGGAAGTTTATCTCATTGCCAATAAGAAAGACAAGTTTCTCACTCAAGATTCTCATAAGTTTGATGATCCTAAATATTCTGAAAGGACACGAGATGATGCACAGATCCGTATTTGTTATGGAACAGTATGGAACCTCATATTAGTAGTAGCCTGTTTTTCCTGGAAACTGCTATATGCGTATAGGATCATGTTCGTCAGATGTATTCTGGTTCACATAATATTTCTTGTATTTATAAAGTATCTCAGCAGTATTTCAGTATTCAGTAAGGGGATTGTAGTTTGACAGATTACTATTCTGAGTGAATTGGTGTGTGTGAAGAACTTGCGTTATATCAACCTCTTATACTTGATCTCCAAGAGAAGCAACGTCAGCGAGATCAGATGATTGTAGTTTGTTTTTTTTCAGGTTTGAGATTAGAATTAGAACCCCTTCGATCTCAGATTCTAGGGAGCTCTAAATTGCCTCCCTTAACTGAAGTTGTTGCTCGCATTCAGAAAGCTACTATTTTTGATCTTGGTTCTTCTTCTCTTGTAGAAAAGTCTACGTTAGCTACTTCCACTAATGATTTTATTGGTGGAAACCGTGGAGGTGGTCGTAGAGGATGCTTTGATTCTAGGGGAGGCCGCAATCAAGGCCGTGGCACCCGTTTTTGTAGTCATTGTTATCAAAATGGACACAATTGATTATTGGAACATTCACGAAAAACTTGCATACGCCAATCATGCTGCTTTTAATATTGATGATTCAAGTATTATACATGGTGCCTCTATTCCTCTTATGGTTGTAAGATGGTGTTGATTTGTGAGGAGTATTCTCGTCTCCTCACTACTGTTTCTTCTCAGCTATCTTCATCTATTGCTACTTTAGCCCGTTCAGGTACTCTTATTGCCATAGTGTAAAGGATCGTCCGATCCCCGAGTTGAAACCGATCATAAATGTACCCAAAATATAATGACTCGGTCCGATCCCGATACGCACCGGGCGAGTCAACTCCGAATCGTCCGAGTTGGGTTTTTGAAAGAAAAAATTATTGATTTCAGATCGTCCGATCTCATCCGATCCCGAGTTGGATCGCCGATCCAACTCGGCATCGGAGTGGGATGATCCTCGAGTTGGATCCGAGATTAAACACTATGCTTGTTGCTTATGTTGCTTCTACATCTTCACCTTGGGTTATTGATTCTAGAGCTACTGATCATATGATCGGTGCTCCAGATAGTCTCTCCAATTTTGTTCCTTCATCTTCTACTCAGCATGTTACTATAGTTGATGGTACGACTTCTTCCATCTCTAGCTTAGGTACTACAAGTCCTAGTCCTCTTCATTTATCTTCTGTTCTTTCAGTTCTTAAATTTTCCTTTAATTTGATGTCTGTTAGTAAATTAACAAATTTTTTGAATTATTCAGTGGCATTCTATCTTTCATTTTGTATCTTCTAGGATCTAAAGACGAAGAAGCGGATTGGTGGCGGGCATGAAGCTGGTGGCCTTTATTATTTTGACGAAGATGAGAGTGGCATGACTTTGCAGTCATCTTTTTCTCCTCTTCAGTGGCATTATTGTCTCAGTCATCCTTCTTTACAAAGTTTGAAGTGTTTAGTTCCTTCTTTGAGTCCAGTGTCAGTGTTAAATTGTGAAGCATGTAAGTTAGGCAAATATCATAGGTCGTCTTTTGTTCCTTGAGTCAATAAACAGGCATCTCGTCCCTTTCAGTTAGTTCATTCATATGTTTGGGGTCCTTTTCATGTAACCTCGTACTTGGGATTTCGATGTTTTGTAATTTTCGTGGATGGTTATTTAGAAATGACTTGGCTTTATTTAATGAAAGAGCGTTCCGAGTTATTTGCAATTTTGATCATTCTGTTTAGGAATTCAAAATTAATTTGGAACACCCATTCATATACTTCAATTTGATAATGCAAAAGAATATTCATCGACTCCATTTCAGGATTTCATTGTTTCTTAAGGCATTCACCATCAATCATCATGTTCTCATACCCCTTAACAAAATGAGGTAGCTGAAAGAAAACATTGTTATCTTCTTGAGGTGGCCCGTACTTTATTATTTCAAATGCATGTCCCAAAATCTTATTGGAGTGATGTTGTTCTAACTGCTTGCTTCGTTATTAATCAAATGCCCTCTTCAATTCTTGATGGACGATCTCCTTATTTTGCCTTGTTCCTTGATAATCCTTTGTTTCCTGTTGTACCTCGTGTCTTTGGTTGTGTTTGTTTTGTACATTAGCTTACTTCAGGTATAGATAAGCTTGATCCTTGTGTAGTTAAGATTGTTTTCATTGGGTACTCTCGAACTCAGAAAGGATGCAAGTGTTTGTCTTTCCTTGCGTTGTCACTTTGTTTCTGCTAATGTCACATTATTTGAATCCATTCCATTCTTTTCTGAAGAATGTAAGTCTTTTGAGATGGATAATTTACCTACCCCATTACCGTTGCCAGTTTTTCCTACAGTCTCTTCCCAGAGTCAACCAGCCATCACCAAGGTCCACACAAGACGTACTAGTTTCATGGACCCACCAACTATTTCAACGTCTACAGATATAGTTCCGGTAATTCCTACACATGTTGTTCCTATTTCTTCTGATCTTGATGTTCTTATTGCTCAGCGAAAAGGAAAATGTACGTGTACAACTCATCCAATAGATCGTGTTGTTTCTTATGCTCATTTGTCTCCTAAATTTCATTGTTTTACCTCATTCCTTTCATCTCTATATGTTCCTAAGTTTGTACAGGAGGTTCTTTTTTATATGGATTGGAGGACAGCTATGGAAGAATAAATAGTTACATATTATTGACATTTGAGAGTTAGTATCCCTTCCACCTGGAAAATCGACAATAAGATGTCGTTGGGTTTATACAATTAAATTTCATCTTGATGGCACAATGGAACCATTGAAGGCTTGTGGTATGCTCACAAACATATGACATTGATTATGCAGAAACTTATTCTCTAGTAGCCAAAATTACATCTATATGGGTTATTATTTCTTTAGCTGCCAATATTATTTGACCTCTCTTCCAGTTAGATGTGAAGAATGCCTTCTTGCACGGTGATTTGATGAAAGAAGTCTACATGGAGCAACCACTTGGGTTTGTTGCTCAGAGGGAGATTGGGAGAGTATGCATGTTGAAGAAAGCACTTTATGGTCTTAAGCAATCTCCACGGGCATGGTTTGGTAAGTTTAGTGATGCAGTACTTGAGTTTGGTATGAACGTTGCCAACTGATTATTCAGTTTTGTATCAAGAGACTTTAGTTGGCTGAATTATTCTAGTAGCGTATATGGATGACATTGTGATTACAGGTAGTGATCTAACAAGTGTTGCAGAATTAAAAGTCTTTTTACAGAACAAGTTTTTCATTAAAGACTAGGGAGCTCTTCATTATTTCTTGGGTATTGAGGTTGCCAGATCTATAAGTTTGAAATTAGTCTTTCTCAGAGATAGTATGTTTTTTGACTTATTGGATGAGATTGGATTATTGGGGTTGAAACCTGTTGAAACCTAATGGATCCGAATACTAAGTTGTAGACCATGGAAATTTATTTTTTTATTTTTTGATAATTAATGAATTGTATAAAAAGGAAGAGCAAGAAAAACAAAGATACAGGCTCTAAGGCAAGAGAGAAAGTACTCAAGCCAAAGAGCGGAAAAACATCGAAAACGATCATACAAAACTACACACCCAAGACCAATAAAGTATACATCCCTCACCATGGAAATTTATTTGACAACCAAAGAGGTATTGACTCCTAGTTGGCAAGTTGAATTATTTGACGCACTAGATCTGATAATTCCTTTGCTGTCAGTACTGTGAGTCAATTTATGGAGTCCCATAGAGTCCCTCACTGGGAGGCAACAATCAAGATTTTGAGGTATTTGAAAAGGGCACCAGATCGAGGGCATCTATTAAATCTCATGGTCACCTGTAGATTACATGTTTTACTGATGCAGATTGAGCCAGTTCTTCTTCATATCGCCGTTCTACTACTGGGTATGATACATTTCTTGGTGGGAATTTAGTCTATTGGAAAAGTAAAAACTAATGAGTGGTAGCCATATCAAATGTAGAGGTAGAATACAGAGCTATGGCCCATACATCATGTGAGCTATCATGGATTAAGCATCTTACACACGAGTTGGGTTTTGTGGCTCCATTGCTTATGGAGATGTATTGTGATGTAGCAAGCAACAATTCATATTGCTTCTAATCCTATTTTCCATGAGAGGACCAAACATATCGAAGTTGACTATCACTTTGTGAGAGATAAAGTTTTGAGTGGTGACATTGCCACTCCTTTTGTGGTGACCAAAGATCAGTTAGCAGATTTGCTCACTAGACCTTTAACAAGGGGTTGGGTTGATTTTATTTGTAACAAGCTGGGATTATATGATAGATATTCTTCAGCTTGAGGGGGAGTGTTAGAGTATGAACTTTAGTAGATAATGTTAGAACATAGGATTAGTTGTGTAGTTTTTGCTCTTTTAATATTAATATATAAATGCTTAATGTAATGAGAGAGGTTAGATTTACACCTTCCTCTTCTCCCCCACACATCTTCTTCTTCACCTTTACATGTTTACAATTACTAACCTACAAATACAGACAATTTCTACATGTCACTTGGTGTAATAACCCAAACTAATTCATAGGGTCAATTTGTAATTAACAAGAAAATAGAGAGTAATTTAAAATTTTAGTAAATTAGCTCATATGTTTGACTTTGTTGTGATTGGTGGGTTGTACTGTAGGAAACTGAGTGCAACGCACACAATTATAACTCTCATAAGTTATAATGTAGGGTTAGGATTTTGTAGGAATTCTTAATCTAATCTAATAACTTAGATTTAATAAGGAATTCATACTAGTTCTAATCTAATAGGGATTCAAGTTAGAAAAAGAATTAATATTAGTTCAACTAAAACAAAGACTCTAAATCCAATGGTTAAGATTAGATAGGAACTGGATTAATATAATCAAAGGGTTGAGAAGAAATGCAAAATCTAAACTAATAAGGACTCCTAATCTAATGGAGACTAAGAACAGAAATCTATATAATAACAAGGCATAAACGTATGGATCATATTCCAAGAGAAGAAAAGAGAGAGAAGAAGAGTGCAACAACTGTGCAAGCGTTTGGAGAAGTTCGAAGGCTAAGATTGAAGAATTGTAGAAGATTCAGAATTTGAAGAAGAAGGTGTTCTCCTTAACACCATCGATAACTCAAGGTAAGTACTCAAATAAAACTCTATTTTTTATACGGAATAGGTATATATGTCATGTTGCTTGAGTATGACATAGCCTACCACTTTAATTCTACTTCTTCTACTCCTTTTTGAGCAAAGTATGTGCATAAGTACTATTTTCTGGGTTTGATGATCACATGAGGATCAAGGTGAATCATGTAAGTTGTTTTGAGTTCTAAACTATGGGTTTTTCTCGGAATTTGTTGATATGATGATTGTAATATTTAAAAATTGACTTAGAAAGACTTAAGGTGGATTTTTCGGAGAAGTTCTTGGTTTTCCTGTGCTTCGGTCAACTGTCGGTCGACTGAGCTCTTGATTGACACATTATTTTGGTTTTGGTTGGTCTCGGGTTAGGCGACCGAGAGAATGTCGATCGACCGACACTCGACTGACCATCTGATAAACTTATTTTTGGTCACTAGTTAGGCAACCGAGAACTTCAGTCGACCGAAAGGTCACCGAAGCCTGTCGGCTGGGTCGTTGGCTAGGTCGAGGGTCGACCGAAATTTTACAATATTGTCTGATTGTTATAAAATTTTACCAGCATCTTTAAAATACCTAATTGAGATTGTTTGTGGTGTTAGAATTTGATTTTAATACATATATTGCATAAATTGCCTAGTAAGGAGACTTTTGCTATGTTTGTCTTACATATGTATTTTGATTTTGATCGTAATTCATCTAAGGCATATTATGTTTATATTTTACTATATTGCACATGTTCACCTACACAATTGAGTGCTTAGCTAGTTGTACAATTCACTTTGCACAACATATGCCTATGGAGCATCTAGACCTTGATTGAGTCTAATGCATTGACTTTACCCTATAATTCTATATTTCTGGAAATTATGGACATAACTGAGAGGTATTGTAACGTGGAGATTACATTATAAGTGAGGAAGTCCCGGATGAACTGATTTGCATGTGTTGAGGGACTAGCTATCCCAATAGACTGAACTTACATCTTGTTATTTGGACAGATGCCCGAGTGAAATTTTGTTAGTAGATCGGGTAATGTACGGTTCACAAAGGAGATTTCACATTAGTGATGCCTTGGGATGCGTCCCCGTGATCGAAAATAAGAGTGAGGATTGTGCCCATTAGATCGGATGAATCCCTAGAAACTGCGGTGCGCACGTATAATACCCTCCTACTCCTTGGCCGTGTGAATGGGGATGGTTTACGACATCTCGAATAGACCGGGGTTGGATCTGGTGTGGGACATACACTATTCGAATGCCATACAAAATGGCATTTCATATGATTGTGCTTGAATCACATGTGTTGACTATATATATTGTTGCATGAGCATGCATTGCATTCATTAATAATTGAATCAGCATATCATATTGCATTGCACATCTCTGCATAGTACATTTTGTTTTTTTCTATGAGAATACTAATGGATAGTGGATTTATCCCTAATTCATTCTTAAATATTGTTTTGATTTGTTTACTTTCAAGCTAAGTGTAGCTTACGCTTTCAAGCAACCATATTTCAGGATCTATAGATGGAGAACAATTAGACTATAATGATTAAAATGAAGGACAAGATTACAATGAAGATATTAGTTATAGTGAGAACATTGATGGATGACTTTAGTAGATTTTGTAGTAGTAGGATTTATTGGCTTTTATGTTTTTATTTGATTTTATCATTGGTTTGGATCAGATTTGAGTAGTTGGTAGGATTTTAATTGAAGCATGAGATTAAGAGTAGTTTATTTTCGCTGTTTGTGTAATGGATTATTTTTAAGATATTTTATTTCTAGATTTTTATAATTATCTTAATTTGGTAATGTATTGACTACCACTCCCATGTGAAATGGGGTGAGAGTTACTATTTCAAATCTTTAGGGACTCCATTGAGATCTCTAGGTTTGGGATGTGACACTTGGAATGTATTGATTAGGCGTCTGACATTCTTGGTCATTTGTACATAGAATGTATGAAGTATAATGTTGGCCAACAAAGGTTAAACATTATAATTTGTCCATGCCTTATCCCATCTAGTAGGGGTTGGCAACATGAATCCTGTTCCACCATCCCAGTCTGTCGAAAACCATATCTTCGGTCAGATCTATGTATTTTAATCAATTCTAACCAATTCCGTCCAGGTCCTTTTTGATCTTCCTCTTGCCTTCTTAGATCCTTCAATATGCACCCTTTGCACTTTATAAAAATTGCCAATTTAGGACTTTGCTTTACATCCTAAACTGTCTTAACCTAGTTTCCTTAAAATTATCTCCTATTGAGCAACTCCTAGACACTCTTGGATATGTTCATTCCTTTCATTATCTTTCCTTGTCTTCTCACACATCCATCTCAACATCCTTAATCCTATGAATATGTTGCTTCTTTTTTCCCCACATGTTGCTCCAAAAACTCATAGTAAGCCTAATAATGATCCTATAAAATTTATCTTTTTGCTTAAGGGAACACTTTAATCACATAACACTCTCGAAGCACCTCTACACTTAAACCATCCAGCTCTAATCCTATAGGCAACATCTTCATCAATATTCCATCTTATGGGTAATTGATCCAAGATAATGAAAGCGATTGCTTTTAGGAATATCTTGGTTCTCCGTTTTTTTTATCTTTGCTTTCCTCTGCTATCATCTGTATTAAATTTACATTTCATATGCTCCGTTTTAACTTGAGTTATTTTAAAACCTTTTGATTCTAAGGTGTCATCCATAATTCTAGTTTTGCATTTACTTCTCTGTTGTTAGGCATCTGCATTGCATAAGCTTGATGGTTAGAAAATTAGCTTACTTGCATATAGGCTCTGTAATAAGTCTAGCCATTTTGGAATGTTGTCAGATTGTTTTATATATGTTTTGTACTATTAGGAATATTTTTCTTATATAAATATCCCCACCCCCATTTTCAACGAAAATTCACTCTTCTCTTATACACTTTTCCATACTCATATATTCTTTTCCATAGTTCTACTCTTTACTTTACCTATGTCTGGCTCTGGCAATGGTATTGCTTGGGTCTTCTAGTAACTATTCTCCATCCTTATAATCAAAGACTTTGGCTTCACCCAAATCGCTTTCTTCAATTACATTATCAAATTGGATTGATATATTCTCTTCTGATTATATATCGTCTCTAGTTTCTCGGTCACGAGCCTCACATGTTGCTTCTTCTGAATTCAATCTGGTTACACCACCAGGTTATTATTACTAGACCCCTAGTCAACCTTCACCTATATCAGAAAGGCAGGTTACTACTCCAGCTTTTTCTCCCAAGTATACTCCATCTTCACTGCCAGTCTGGCTCTGGCAATGGTATTGTGCGTGGGTCTTCCAGTAACTATTCTCCGGCCTTACATTCAAAGTCTTCGGCTTCACCAAAATCACTTTCTTCAATTACATTATCAAATTGGATTGATATATTGTCTTCTGATTACATATTTTCTCTAGTTTCTCATTCACGAGCCTCACATGTTGTTGCTTCTTCTGAATGCAATTCAATTACATCACCAGGTTATTATTACTAGACCCCTAGTCAACCTTCACCTGCACCAGAATATTATTTTTTATTTTTTTACGAATTTTCTGAATTTTCATGCAAGTTATGCAACCTATGCTATTGCACATTCACCCAAACATCCTGGTTGCACAATCACCCAAGTGCAGATTGAAAACAGGACTACCAGTTTCCTTAATAGGAGATAAGATAAAGGTGAGAAGGTTAAGATTGTTTGGACATGTAAAATGAGGACTTAGGGAGGCACCTTTGAAAAAGTGCGAGAGGGTGCATATTAAAAGGATCTAAAAGGGAGGACCAAAAAGGACCTGGATAGAGATCTTCAAAAAATGATTTGAATATACATAATGTGACTGATATTTGGTTGTTGATAGATTAAAGCAGAATATTATTCTTGTTATGGACCCCAGCTAACTAATAGAATATTTTGTGGATGTATTGATGTTGATTCATAGTATTTTGCAATCCTGAATGCATAATTGTTGCATGAATAAAGACACTTTGAGGTGTAGTCATAATGTTCTTTTTACATTTCCTGGAGCCTAAGACTAATGCCTCCATTAGAGTTCAAAGTATGTCAAACTTGAATTCTATTAACATGAGAGATATTTGACACAGAATGCGCAACACTTCGAACCGAACTCTGCTTTGTGTAAAGTGTATGCAAATGACACTTTCTATATAGTAAGGTTAAATCTCTCTCTCTCTCTCTCTCTCTCTCTCTCTCTCTTCCTCTCTCTTGCTTTCAGTTCACTCGGGTCTTTCAATAACATAAGCTAAAAGAATTTTTTTTTTTTGGATTTTGGCAGGTGTTGTGTAAAAGGCTCTCTTTTGGAAGTTAATGATAGACTAATTAAGCAGCCAGGGTTGCTTAACTCATCGGTGAGATATATCTTATACTACTATGTATAAGTTATATCATGCATTTGTGCGATATCTCTGATCATCTTTCAAGCATTTCTTTATCCTTATGTTCCTGTAGCTATAATCTTCATATTACTTGAACATTACTTTTTTCTCCCTAAAGGGATCAAAATCTCTTGGTGTATATGATGGACTTGTCTTGGAAACGTCTTTTCTTTTCTTTTCCACTTTATTTTGTATGGTGTGCTTTATAGCATGAACCAATAAATTAGCTTTTGTGAAGAAGAGGTTGGATTAAACTGTTGAAATACTGAATAATTATATCACGTTTAAAAGTTTTAAGATGTAATAGTGGTTTTGGGGATCTATCAAAGTGAATTAATATGGAAGTTACTTCAACTTTTGACTAGCTTCTGCAGAAACATAAAGAAGCTGAAATTGTTTGGGAAAAATACATGTCAATTGTTGTTTGATCAATTTATTAGTCAAAAAAGGAATGTCCAAATGCAAAATCTTCTGCTTTAGTATTTTTTTTTAATCTGGTAAAACCAAAATGTCCATTTAAATCCTTCCTACCACTTCCAATTCAAGAATTCAAAAGCGTGATGGTACTTTGGTTAGTAATGGTAGTAGGAAACAAACCCTAAGAATCTTACGAGCTTCAAAAGGGGTGAAGTTTTCCGAACATGCACCTGACAGTAGTATCTGGGGTCAGTGGTTAGTGGGGATGGAAGCTTTGTGCCTATGATTATGAAAAATGTGAGGAGGTGGGTTGAGCTCAACTTCGATGGGAGTTCAATAGGTAACCAGGGTTATCACTTATCAGATACAGAAGGAATCTTCTGTGACCATCTAGGTAGTGTACTTTGTGGATACTCAGATCTACTGGATATAGGCGGTGCAATGAGTGTCACGCCCCGATATTCATGGCACAAATCTCTATGTGCTAGCATGAATCCCAAGATGCGATCATCCTAACTCGGCCAAGAGACTGGGCTGATCAGTATAGTGTGAACCTAATCGTGTAATCCACATACAGCATATAACAATAATATCTGAAAGAATTTAAAACTTTTGCGAAAGCCTTGATTTAATAACCCAAAATAGTAGTCCAACATGGAAAGATCTAACTAATTGATTCCTTAAACTTATCCTTCCTAAATAATTACATTCAAATCTGATGTACTAACAAATAAAACCAAACTAGAGGATTTAAAGAATAAAGAGTAAAACGTATCTAAATCTGAACCTATTACATTAAATCTATAATCTTCCTATCTAAGAACTGAATCTGTAAACACCTAGCATCAGCACTCCAAATCCAAGCATGTAGGATACAGTCCTATAAGTGAGATGAAAACCTTATGTAATGCATTCGGATAAGTATACATCCAACGTGCATCATTCATAGAGCAGCAACTGATATAGCATATTTACATTCATTAACAATCATAAAGAAGCTCTACTTCACAATTATAAGTTTATTCAATTCAATATATTACCTGAACTTACCTTTCTGGTCAGTAGGTGAATCGATGGAACATGCAATATGCCCAATCCCATGATTTTAGAACACAATGTTCATACAAGCACACATGCAACATACACCATGATCATGAACCAATGAATGAAATGAACCATAGGACACTCATGTCAGGACTAGCCATGCCAAATCTGCCGGACTCATGGATACCTGCCGACAGAGCAATCCAACTTATGGCAAGGATTGACGTGCCCTTAGATCCTACTTTATAGCCTCGGCAGGGATCAGACTTGTGGCATTCTACATGTACAACGTGGTTCTAGGGATTTTCGACTCACGGGTCTCAATTGCCCAATCTCTTTTCTCTTTAGGGACTCAAACCCAAGGAATCACAAGATCCCCCATGGCCTTGGCTGACATGTTTAGCCTATAGGATGCATGTCATAAATGCGATGCTTTCCTTGCCTTTATTTCGCCACTTGGCCCCAAGTCCAACATATGGACTACTTGTGTGCCGGCCTCTTATGTTTTTCTTTTGTCTTTCCTTTTCCTGTACTGTTTTCTCTGCATGTTTTTGCATATTTATATAATCACCCTGATGGTTAATCATCAAAAAATAAAAAACTATGACCTCTAGATCATCATGTGAGTCATCACCTCTCATGGGTATTAGGTACAATGGAACCTCTTACACATTATGTGTGGAGTCATAACACAAACCAACTCATTGGTAACCTCTTATTACCAGATTCCTCATTCATAGCATAATTCAATACCATTCAAAATCAGTAAACCAGTCGCATCATGGGAACTCACATCCATACATAACAAATTTAACATCATAATATAATCTGTAGGACTATTCATGTCAACATACATATGTACATCTCATGCTTCATCACATGGAACATCGTTCATAACTTATCTTCAGATTTCTCATAATTGTCTCATCATGGTACAAACATATTTCATAAGTGACGTCATCGATATTTGATTCATGAACATCATTATTTTCAACACAACTAGGCATATCACTCATTAACAAGTCCATTAAATCATTTAAAGTTCATTCCAATAAATAACTTGACCTTTTTGGTGTCTTTGGCTAGCCGAAGGATGGTCTTGGCCAGTTGATCACTCATTCAGCACAGATCATCGGTTACTGGAATTGTAGCCAAAGGACTCTTCGGCTAGCCAAAGGCCTAAATTCTGGGCTCCTCGATTACCTTCGGTTAACTGAGAGCTAGGCGAAGGACTTCGGCTAGCCGAAGGTTGTCTTCAGCCTTGCGACTGGGTTATCTCTGCTGCTGGAAAGGCAGCCGAAGACTTCTGTTTCAGCATTATTTTTCCTACTTCTACATAAGATTCCATCACACAGTTCTTTATAGGTTTAGTATGATTGTTTTTTTTTTTTTTGATAATTAACAACATTTCATTAGTCATAAAATTGAAAATATATGTAAGAGCTATACAAGCGAAAAAATCACAAACTGTGATCGAAAAACAAAAGTAAAAGCAAAATACCAAACTCCTACTCTAACTTAACATCTTGAAAAATCCTCACTAGGAGGCCCCGATACAAAAATAGTTCTCGTAACCCCAGATATGGCCCACGCATCTGCCTTAGTATTAGGAAATCTGAGAACATGAAAAAATGATATCCGTAAACCCCGACTCAAAAATCTTGCCAGCCGAACAAGATGAGCAAAACGCCAAGGATAAAGAGCATTTGGAGACATCCAGGAAATAACCGAATATGAATCCCCTTCTACCCGAATATCCTCCAAATTCAACTTCCTCACTTCTATCAAACCAGCAATCAAAGCACTAATCTCAGCTGTCGTCGAATCCACAAGTTTAGTATGATTATCAGAGAATAATTACACATTAGATCATGATCCTACCATTACAATTTAGGAAACGATCCAATATCATTGCAACGAAGGAAAACAACATAAACTTATCTAATATGCTATTTTCTGCTCCAAATCATGGTCAAATGAATTCACTTGGCATCTCAAAACATCACAACATAATATAGAACTGAAGATAATACTTTATCTAATGGAAAACATAAGATATAAATCCACTTACGTGTTTGATCAAGCAATAACCTAGAAAACAGCAACTTCCTTCCCCTTTCTTCTTCCTCTTTTCTTCTCCCCTAGCATTCACAAGGGTTGGATGGTAGAGCTTTCAGAGATCAACTCAAAAAGTAGTTAGAGTGTGTATTAAGGAATTCAAATACACATCTCTTAATTAGCCTAATGGGTTTTTGGCTAATTGGCCCAATCTCAGTCCATTAATCGAATTCATTTAAATTATTTAGCAAAACCCACCACCAATAGGCATGCTTTGGGTGGGCCAAGCATTGGGGTACAAAAATTCCAAAAGCGCATCTAGTACAAGTCCCAATAGTATTCTTAAGGTTTTCTAATTGAGCTATTAGCCCAAATAAGGCCCATAGACTATTTATATGATTTATTAATTGATCAATTAGGAAAATGTCCGGGTTGCTACAATGAAAGCAGAGCTTTGTGTTGTATTGACAGGCCTGAGGTTGGCCATAGAAAGAGGATATAAATATTAAGGTGGAGGGAGATTCCGCCATGGTTTTTGGATGAATGAGATCCCCATGTTCCTACCCTTGGAGATTGTCACATCTTGTTTAGAAGGTTATCACTTTGGTAAGTGGGCTGAACATCTCATTTTCTCACGTGCTGAGATTAGCCAATGAGATTGTTGATGCCCTTGCAAGAGGCGGTGTTGATAGAGAGGATCTATCACAGGGATACTTACTGTGGAGATGAGAAGTGGCCCATAAGGTTTTTTATCCTTTTTGATTTTGCATCCTGAGGGATGTGGTGTGGTCCTTAGGATTTGTATTAGTTTCTTTTCCTTTGTTGTTTGTTTTATTTTCTTTTCCTCTCAAGGACTGTTTTGTATTTCTCTCCTTACCTTTTTTTAATCAATCTTTCTTTATTTGTGTATATATATATATATATATATATATATAGAGAGAGAGAGAGAGAGAGATTATATATATATATATATATATAGAGAGAGAGAGAGAGAGAGAGAGAGAGAGAGTAAATTTTAATTTTCGATAAGGTGGGTGAAACAAAAGTCCTATGATTTAGTTCTGAAAAATTTCGCAAAAATTTTGGACGAAATCAATGAAATTTCGTACATTTTTTTTGCTTATAACGGCTAAATAAGTATACCTTCATCATCTATTTTCTGGTGAAAATATCTGTTATTTCGGCGTTATTTCACTAGTAGTTTTGACTGAAACAAATATAATATACATTAAATGCATTGGTAGAAGGTAAACGACTACAAATACCATCACATGCTATGTCTTACTAATAATTTTCTCTCCTCGTTTACCACATCTCAGTTCCTAACATCCTTTCTTCTCGTTCCAAACTTTCTCCTTTCCGAAGCTCACAAGCCCTTGTCATATGACATTCTCTAAGGATCCGCAAGGTATTACGTTTGCTTATTTAAATGATGATATAGATAATATTATATAATTTGGACTATATATATTTAATATAACCTCTTAACTTGCTAACGATCTTCTACCTTTTTTAATTTACTAAAAATGCTAATTTTACATGCTTACATGTAATTTGGACTATACTGACCTAGTTGGGTTTCAGTCATGAGATTTTGTTTTTAACTGTAAACTAAGTCGGAGAAACTTTGAGTAAAGATTACGTAGTGATGAAAGGAGTTGGCATTTTAATCCATCAACAAATAATGATGGGTGCACATCCGTTGGTGACACTAACATTAGTTCAAGGGACTCGATTCCTAGTAATTGGGGAGTTTTGACCTGAACCGTGGTTCAAATAGTGATAGATTAAGAATCTGGTTTTAAAGCTACATGGACGATTTTGATGGAGAAGTTCAAGTACTTATATTTGAATCCCTTTCAGTGCAACTAAACAACCACCATAGGCTAATTAATGGCCATATGCAAACTTGGGCAACACAAGCACTCCAATATAATTGCTTTTATTTCATCAACATCTTTTGTGGTTTTAAAAACCGGATTCTTGGTATGTCACTACCTGAACCACATGTTCAGTATTAATCTCCTCAATTACTTCAGAAAGTTTCTTTGCGATAACTGTCCAATCATTCTTTTTTCCTTCATAAAGTAGGACTTCACAAAAATAACTGTCCAATTTGAAGAAACACAAAACTTTAGAAGCTTTTTCTTATACTCATTTCCATCCATCAATCATTACAGTGCAGTTCCTCGTCTCCCATTGCCATGTATACTCAAAAACTACATTCATTTTACACTTTCAACTTCATGATGTAGTAATTTTCAGATAACTCACAGGATGTAAGAAGCATATATGTAAAGCCATAGTTAGCAACATAATTGACAGCTTCTTTGTCGGATGGAGAATTCAAAACGTTGAATGCCAGTCCATCTACTTTGTTTTATTGGCTCTAAACACTGTTTAATAGTCTATTGTTGAAGTTTACAAGTAGAGAAGATAGAGGTGGATCAAAACTCTTCAACTTCCTGTAATATTAGGTATGAGGCGTCAATTCCTTTGAACTAGTGTTAGCATCATTTATATGTGTTCACTCTTCATCAATTGTTGATGAGGTAAAATGCCAACTCTTTTCATCAATATACAAGCTTTTCTCATAACTTCTCTAGCTTAGTTCATTTCTCAACTAAGGGGCAACTATTAGTTCTCCCACTAATGCCTACTAAATGTTTTCTCATTCTAGTGGTTCCCGACCTTTTGATTTGGTGGATGTAATTGCACCTTAATGTTTGAACTGATTTTCGTATAGGATCGGCAAAATTGCAATGTTGCCACGTAGGTCGTTGTTTTCAATTCTTATATGAGGGGACTGAGTTTGGGAAGGGGAATGTTAGGAAACAAGAAGAATAGACATTGGGAATTAAGATGATGTGGTAAATGGGGAGAGGAAAGGGTTGTTTAAAGATATGAATGTGATGTATTTATAATGATAGATGTGGTAACCATCCTTCCTTTTTCACCTTTTACCAATGCATTTAATGTGGTTGGTATATTTAGTTTGATGAAATAATGTTAAAATAATAGATATTTTCACCAGAAAGAAATGGAGGTATATATATTCCGTTGACTTCTGTTTTGCCCACCTTAACCAAAACTGAAATTTTGCGAAATCTCAATGAAATTTGGAAATGTGGGATATTGAGGGTCAAGCAATACATATAGGAAAATTTCCCAAAGAATTTTTGTAAATCAGAAATAATTTTTTAACCACTTTGATTCTGTTGGAGAAGAACACATGGGTGATAGTGAGAAGACAGGAAGATGATTATGAACATTGATGCAGTTGATCTTAGCATTCTCATTGGTGATGGTGAGAAGAGGGGAAGATGGTTATAATGCTGTTGATCTTGGCATATAAAGTTTGTCATGTTTAACTTTTCCGTTTTTATGTAACTGCAGGCAACTAGAGAAGGATACATTGCAATTATCATGCCTAAACCTACTGATTGGCTCAAGATCAAGAATTCGTTAATGAGCGTTGAAGACTACAAGAAATTGAGAGATCTTTGCTAACTTACCCAGAGGCGTGGCTCAAAGTATCCTATTATCAATTCATTCGGTGCTCATAAAGTGGTCTAGACCATCCATTTTCTGGTCAACTAGGTCCCTCAGGAGAAGCTTGGAACTTTCATGTTTGGACAGTTTTGAATGTGTTCAATTTTTATACTAGAAAATAAATTTGCAATATGTGAAATAAAGATGAAAATCATGCAGCCAGTTTACAGGTTCATTTAATGATCTAGCACAGTTTTGAATTTGTATTATTAAGTTCTTAACTTTGTTATCTACATTGTAATGACAGAAAACAACGCCTGAACCAAGATGGGAAGGGATGGATATATCAATTGGAAAATATGGTGACGAATGGCAAACAACATTATGTTGAAATTTTGATTTCATCAAGAAACAAGTTTCTTTCTTTATTTATTTTTTCCTATAGTATATCAATTGATGGTTACTTGTCAGGAATAAATATTTATTGCTTGTTGTTGTGGATTACATGTATACTATGCTCATTTGATGCATATACTTATCTAATCTATTTGTCTATCAATATCAGTTGATCAATGGAGGGTCTGATATTCAGTTCTTTTTCTATTTTATTTATTTATTTATTTTCCTTTTATCCAACACTGACGATCACTCCTTGTCTTTGAGTTTCCTTTTCATATTAAAAATATTTATGTTGCTGATTTGGTTTGGGATATAAGCTTATTGTTTCAAGCTGCTTTCCAGTGGCCATTCTTATGGCTTATATGTTTTTCATTTGTCTCCTTTCTGTGTTCCCTGATCTGAAATGGTAGCTGAAAAGATTGAGATATAGTCCTATTCTTTATTAATGGATTTGCAGGGCCTAGATAGATGGAGAGTATGCGTAAACATCACCACAATGACCAAAACAGAAAGGATGGGCTGATTCCGTTCTGGATCGGCCGATCCAACTTGGGATCGGCTTGGGACGAGTCGCTATCTCAAGCTGATCTCGAAATATGCTTAAGTTCTCTAACTCGATTCAAAACTGAGTCAGATTGTCTGATCCAGATGTCTGACTCGGTTTTGGACGAGTCGGATCGGGACGATCCATTCAAAACTGAGTCAGATTGTCTGATCCAGATGTCTGACTCGGTTTTGGACGAGTCGGATCGGGACGATCCATAATGGATCGTATCCGACTCAAAAAATTTATGATTTTGAAAAAAAAAAATTATAATTTGCTCTCATAAAGCAACTCATGTGAACAAAATTATAATTTTGCCTCACATCACACCCATAACAGGACGTGCTTATAACACAGGATCCGCATTCGATAAATGGGAGTTATTTTGCGGTTATAGAGTGGACACCTAACTTTCACCCCTATCACCACAAAATAGATAATACAAAAGTATGGATCCGCATTACTTGTTTGCCGATGGAGCTCTGGAGTCCGGCATCAATGAAGAAAGTAGTAGCACCGTTAAGGAAATTTATTTGCCTTGATGAACTAACGGAAAAAAGGGCTCGAGGGAAGTTTGCAAAGTTATATGCATTTGTAGTGACATAAATCCTCTAACTAAAGGGTTCCTTAATTTATAATAATTTATAGTGTGTTATTTGGCATTGATGAACCAGTGACCTAATTAAGCAGCTTAATCCCGATTAGCGGCTTAAAGCAGGTCAAGCAGCACAATTGCTTGACCTTCTCTCTCTTCCTTCTAATCTTTTGGTTCTCCTTGTCGTCTTGTGATTTCCGAATTCCATCATTTTTTTTCTGTCCTGTTGTCTTTTTATAGACTTTTTCTTGACTTGGTCTCTAAGTAAACTTGACTATCAAGTGACTTGGCCTTCAAGGAATGAAGGAGGAGATGCCATGTCGAAGGTGAGTCACATGTAGATAACTCCTAACTTTGAAAGCATGAATGAAGAGATGCCATGTGAAGGTGAGTCACATATAGAAGGTGAGTCGCACAAAATATCTGATGCATGTAGATAACTCAAAACATTCGGGTTGGACCGGGTTAGACCAAATTGGATCGGTTGGACTGGGTCAGACTGAATTGAATCGGGTTTGACCTGGTCAAATCAGGTCGAGTGACCCATTAGACCCATGGTCTATAGGTCAAGCAGGTCAAGCAGGTAACACGTGGTCAAGCAGGTGACACATGGTTGCTTACTGAGGTCACTAGATCATCAATAGCCTCCTGACTGACGAAGTTCAAGAAATTTGCTTCGTCAGGCAAACTAAAGAAGTGACCATATGTCATTGTGAAGCCAAAATATCTTATGAATGAACCATTTTTAAGTCAAAGTCAAAGTCTATAATTGAGGTATTGCAATAAGCATAACATTTGATCGAGAGACCAATATAGCCGAATGTCCGAACAAAGAGATCTTGGATTCAAGACCTTGCGAACAATATTGGTTTCATGACCATAATTCTCGAAAGAGAAATTGTTATTGATGTCCTCGAAAGAGAGACTAAGAAATCAAAGTAGGTGTCCTTAAGTAGGGTAGATAACAATGTTGTAATGACAATTCTGTAGGTCCTGAGTGAGAATGATGTGATCAAAAAGGAAAATGAGGCTCGGAAACCATTGTTCCTATAGGGTATATTGCTCGAAGTCCCTTTCCTCGAGACTAAACGAGGTTGACATAATGCATGATGCACATATGATAAAAAAAATGCAACCAAGTCTTTTAAGGGGTACTGACCCGTAACCATTGTTTTTTGAGGGGGACTAGCCCATTCACGAATTGACCATCTCGAGGTGGTGAGCCTAGTGGCAAGCATAAGCATCAATGCTGCTGATGGATAAAGCAGGTACAAGCGTAAGCTATCAACACGGCTAGGAGATATTGAAGTAACCTGAAATGACCTTGCAATATATGGCAATATATAGCAATCTATAGGTTGTTATCATGTGACTGTTTGGGGATTTATTGCAATAAATTTAAGAAGTCATTCGAAGTCCACAAAATACTCTTCAAGCCTTCGTTCACTTTTGAGATAACCCATTTTGGTACGGTAATCTATATTATTTTAAAGGAAGTCAGAGTAACTGCATACATCTCATAACGTGACCAGTATATTATCGAATTACCCATGCAGAGGCCTTAGATTTAAGTTTCTCAGCAGGCAATTCGTTTTCATGATCAATTATCTCTATAAGGAAGAGTCATCTTAGAATCCCTAAAGGTTCTAGGTCAAATAACCAACTTGAGTGATCTTGAATTAAACTTAGTGAAATCAGAAATAGATATATTTCCTTCGTAATGATCTCGTAAATAAAGTGCATAAATAAGTCCCAAAAGTCTGTGCCAAGGATGTCATTCAAAGGTGACATCTGGGGGTGAGAGTGTAAACATGCCTTCGAAGACTTTACCTACGAGGATTTCCTTCGAAGTATGATCTGAGATGTCATCTGAGGGTGGTTAGCCCCTGTGAAATGACGAATTGACCATCTTGTGGTGGTTAGCCGTGAAAAATGACGAGTTGACCATCTTGTGGTGGTTAGCCGTGAAAAATAACGAATTGACCATCTTGTAGTGGTTATCCGTGAAAAATATGATGAATTGACCATCTTGTGGTGGTTATCCGTGAAAAAAATGACGAATTGACCATCTTGTAGTGGTTATCCGTGAAAAAAATGACGAATTGACCATCTTGTGGTGGTTATCGGTGAAAAAAATGACGAATTAACCATCTTGTGGTGGTTAGCCGTGAAAAAATAACGAATGCACGAGCATTTGAAAGAAAGCAATTGCATGACATCTGAAGACTATATGCCAAGAAATTTGAAGAAATAGCAGTAAGAGTAAATATGCTAATATTCAAGAATATTTGAGAAAGCCTATTAGTACGGAGGAAGCTTGTCTGAAGGCTATTCGTGCGAAGGAGGGCGGTGAGAAGGACCATTCATACAGAAGAAGCCCACTCGAGGACTGTCTGCATGAAGGAGAGGGCTCAAAGGATTCTTCAGCGCGAAGGAAGCCCACCCAGGCGCTACCCACGCAAAGGAATGGGCTAGAAGGTAGCCCAGCGCGAAGGAAGCCCACCCGGGCGCTACCCATACGAAGGAAAGGGCTAGAAGGAAGCCCAGCGCGAAGGAAGAGGGAAGAGACCTGCGTAGGGCCGAAGGCCAGCTCACGTGGAGGAAGCCCGCATAGGGCTGAAGGCCAGCCCGCGCAGGGCTGAAGGCCAGCTCGCGCGGAGGAAGCCCGCTCAGGACCGAAGGCCAGCCCTTGCGGAGGAAGAAGAGAAGGGCCGAGGGAAAGGCCCGCACGCGTGAAGGAGAGAAGAAGGGGGCCAAGCCTTCGAAGGCTCGAAGGCACGAAGGAAGGCTAGCACGCGAAGGAGATAGCCCCGCAGGCAAGCCCACGCGCGAAGGAGGGGGCCAAGCCTCCGAAGGCTCAAAGGAAGGCCCGCGCGTGAAGGATACAGGCCCGAAGGCAAGCCCGTGTGTGGAGAGGGCCAAAGGAATGCTTGTGTGAAGAAAGCAAGCCCGAAGGCAAGCCAGCGTGCGAAGGAGAGGGCTGAAGGAAAGCTCGCGCGAAGGAAGCAAGCCCGAAGGCAAGCCCACGTGAGAAGGAGAGGGCTGAAGGAAAGCCCGCGCGAAGGAAGCAAGCCCGCGCGCGAAGGAGAGGGCCGGAGGCAAGGATCCGAAGGCTGAGTGTCGAAGTCAAAGGCCGAAGGTGAGATCGTCCGCATTCGGGGGGTTTTCGAAATTTCTAATATTTACAAACACTTCCCCGTATGTCATATAACTTCTAGAAAAACCCCGAATGCTACATAATTTTCAGAAAAAACCTCGAATGCCACATATTTTACATAAAAAGTCCCGAATGCAACATTTTAATTACAAAATGAGCCCTGAATGCAATTTTCTTCGTAGGAAAGGCCCGGAATGCAAATTCCTTCATAAAAAATGTCCAGAATGCCAATTTCTCCACAGAAATAAGGCTTCGAACAATTAAATGCATATGAACAAGGTCTGTAAGGACCATACGCACATGAAAATGAGACTTTATGCAAAATAAGAATAGCAAAACCAAATAAAGAAAGAACCACAAAGCTGGTCATACCTCTTAGAAGGCTTGTAAGATGAGCCGTGTTTGTCGAAATACGTAGAAAAGACATCCCCAGTGGAGTCGCCAATATGTTGATACGGAAATTGTATTGCTTGACCTACTTTAAGCTGTCCGATCCCAATTAGCGGCTTAAAGCAGGTCAAGCAGCACAATTTTCGCATCAACATCTAATTATATTAATTGTAGGTTATATTGTATAAGGATGTAATTTATAATTAAAGTTATTAATTTGGGGCCCTAGTGTAATTATTATCAAAAATGGGTAATATAGGTTATTTAAGATTTTGTTTCCTAATCCCATACGTACATGGTATGTGGGATTGGGAGGATGGGCTTGAAGGGGGAAGGATTGGATCTGGAGAGACGTTGGATTGGATCTGGAGAGATTGTGAGAGTGGAGAGAAAGGGTTTCAAATCTGAAACTAAACCCTTGTACCCATTGTTGCATTGCCAAAGGAAGAAAGCAAGAGAAGAGGAAGAAGGAAGAGAAGAAGAGCAGAAGAATCTGGTGAGATCTGAATCAAAAGATCAGATCAGGTAAGTTAAATCATACTTTATAGTTCTTTTATGAATTCATGTGATTAATTCATGTTCTTGATGTGTTAATGGTGTTTGTCATGAATTGTTTGCATGAGATCATATTTAACATGTTAGGAATAGGCTGGATTTTATTCTAATATGTTTTACTAGTCAAAACCATGGATTTGAGACTAATAGAATAGACAAATTTTGATTTGGGGTTCATAGGGATGAAAATCCCGAGATCTAGAAATCCCCATATCATACCGGATTAGTACCCATTGGTACACCAACGGGGGTACCGACAAGGGACTAAAAATAGGCAAAGCTCAGGCTTCGGTACCCATCGGTACACCGGTGAGGGTACCGATGTAAACCCTGCAGACTTTAGACTATCAGTACCCACTAGTACACTGGTGACGGTATCGACAGAGACTTGCTTTTAGACCAAAATAGACCTTCGGCACCCACCGGTACACCGGTGAGGGTACCGACGGAACACCCAGATTCACATAGAGTTGGGATTTGAATAGGACTTGTGCCATTGTCTTAGTAAACTGATTTTAGGACTCAAGGTAGACCCTAGACCTTACCTTGGAGATCCACAGTAGCTTGGTACCCATCAATTCCCTTAGACTTGATAGTAATTGACCTTGGTATTGATAGTAATAGAATTTGAGATGCTATTTGTTAATATCCTTTTCTTGCATGTTTGGCTGATGTAGAATGTTAAGAAAGCCCTGGAGGTGGGAAATAAAAGGGTTTCCCTTTTAGGATTCCTATGGGTTGACTACATACCTTGTGGGTTGAAATCCCCACTTAAAATAGGGTAGGATGTTTGCTAGCTCCTATACAAGTTGGAACACCTTGAGTATCGTACTCTTAAATTAGCATTGGGTAGGAATTTTCGAGAGTAGCATCTACTCTGAATTAGCACAAAGGTGTTCCTTCTACCAGAGGTTAGCGCCCGAAACGAAGAGGGGACATCCGGTTGTTCCTAGTGGCCTTTGCCCGGAATATTGGTTTGTATTGTATTGGAAGTAAGAGGGCACTTAACAGTCTATATTGGTTTAACTCAAACATTGCATATCATCATCATTGCATTCCTTGTTTGAGCATAAGCATGATTCATTCATTACATCGCATATCATCACTTTATTCTTCATATTTTACTGTTATATTGCATATTGGTATTGCCATGACATGAATCGACTCTATTGATATCATAAATGGACGAATGGTTGTTTGATTGACTTACTGGACATTCAAAGCTCACGCAACGTTTCATGTTGCAGGATGAGAACGATGATAGACTAGAACTTGTAGTTAAGTCATTTATTTTCGTTTAACTTCTTTTGGGGGTCATGACTCAGCTGAAGTCATAGACTGTGGTTTTAAATCTTTATTTTGAGCTTGCTTCCGTGAATTCTGATCAGTAAAGGTATGATTTACTTTCATTTCCTATGGTTTGATTTGTCAATCCGCAGTCCAGTAATGGATCCCGAAGGTTGCACTTTGAAATTCATGCAGTCCCTCATAGGGAATCGTGTAACGGGTTTTGGGGTGTGTGTCACGCCCAAAATCCCAGTGACTCAGATCCTAAGGTAGGAAGGCACGGATCACGAGGTGAGACCTTCGGGATCTATTGCTAGATCGCGGATTGTCATATCATAACCCCAAGATAATAACTAAGGTGAACCTAAATCTCATTTTATTCAATAACAACTTTCAGAGTGCGTGGAAGTAAATACAATAACTGATAATTCAACGGCTTCATATGAGCCTTACAACTAATCCAAATAACATCTGGAAATCTTTCATCTTTACTGCCGACCTGCAACATGAAACGTTGCAGTGAGCTTGGAATGCCCATAT
>JAUPMG010000014.1:19678016-19700861 GCA_031762675.1 Pachysandra terminalis
ACCCATGGGTGCCCATTCACACCCGAACTCAATGAGTGGTGGCGACTCCAATTTACCCGAACTATCTGGGGTCCACCGGACCCGAGGTAGCTCACAACCAGTATATCATCTACATAAATCATGATATAGACGGTCAGATTTTCAGATTTGAGTATGAACAGAGACGAATCAGCCTTAGAAGCTTTGAAGCTCAACTCTTGTAGAAAATTACTATGCCTCTGAAACCAGGCCCGCAGAGCTTGTTTGAGCTCGTATAGGGCTTTGTGTAATTTGCACAATGAGTTGGCCCATCCCGGATCAATGAAGCCTGGTGGTTGAGTCATGTAAACTGTTTCTTGTAGAAGTCCATGTAAGAAGGCATTGGAGACATCAAGCTGCCGAATTGCCCAATTCTGTGAGACTGCAAGAGAAAGAACAGTCCGAATGGTAACATGATTAATGACCGGACTGAAAGTCTCACCATAGTCAAGGCCCAGCTGTTGATGAAAGCCCTTTGCAACTAAACGGGCCTTATATCGATCAATACTACCGTTGGGCTTCCTCTTTAATTTAAAAACCCATTTTCATCCTACCAGGTTCATATGATCAGGTTGATGTGGGACAAGTGTCCACGTCCCATTGGCCAAGAGAGCATTATACTCCACATCCATTGCATGTCGCCAATTCGGATCCTTGACAGCTTGAGTATTGCATGTATGTTCGGATATGGATGGCAATATCGCAGATATTAACGCTTGAGGAAGCGAATATTTGGCACACAACGCTTTGGCCTTACGGGTACCGTCGTGATTTCTTGTAACCATATGATGAGTAGATAAGGATGTGGAAGAAGATTCCAATGTACGAGCATTGAGATCAACGACAAGGTTGATTCCTGTAGGATTTACTGGGAGAGCTGGTAACTCCACGTGTGCAGGGCTGGTAACTCTCCTCCTGTATGTGAAAATGGGAACTGAAGGTGATTGGCTCTCGTCCTTGATGGTAGGAGTTGTACGTGAGTTACCATCTTGCAGTAAACTCCTTGAGGATAAATCTGGTGAGTCATTCAAATTGGTTGGAGAAGAAATCGGAGATCCAAAAGCGATTGGATTCGCTTGACTCACGTGGCATCCTTTGTTAGCATCCAATGAATTCTCCAATGATGTGGATGAAGGTTGTTGAGAGATTGGTGGATCCACCAAATTTGTTAAACGAGACCCCTTGTGAGCTTCCAACGAATTGCCCAATGACGTGGAGAAAGTTTGTTGAGAGATTGTAGGATCCACCAAATTTGTTGAACGAGACCCCTTTTGAGCTTTCAACGAATGTCCCAATGACATGGAGGAAGTTTGTTGAGAGATTGTAGGATCCACCAAATAATTTGAACGAGATCCAATATTGGACGTGTGACTTGGGGAGATCCAGTTGGCAACCAAAGTTGATGGAGCTGTTAAAGTAATAGCCGTTGGAATTTCCTTGCTTGTAGGAGATTGCAGAGAAGAAAAAGGAAACTCTGATTCGTTGAAAACAACATGCCGTGATATGTACACACGATTGGAGGAAATATCCAAGCATCGATAACCGCGATGAGACGAGCTGTAACCAAGAAATACACATTTAGTAGATCAAAAATTAAACTTATGTGTATTATAAGGCCTCAAATATGGGTAGCATGCGCAGCCAAACACCCTCAAAAACTGATAGTCTGGTGAAGACCCAAATAATTTCTTTGTAGGACTTTTATTAGCGATAACCAGTGACGGTAAACGATTAATAAGATAAGTGGCTATGAGAAAGGCATCAACCCATAACAGGAGAGGTAATGACGCATGTGCGAGGAGTGTAAGACCCGTTTCAACAATATGCCGATGTTTTTTCTCAGCTGAGCCATTTTGTTTATGTGTATGCAGACATGAAGCCCGATGATTAATTCCATTTATTTGCTCAGGGATTGAAATTCACCGCCCCAGTCGGACTGTAAAGCCTTGATGTAACGTCCAAAAAATTTCTCAACATGGGTCTTAAATGAGATAAAAACATTAGTGACATCCAATTTCCGTGACAAAGGAAAAATCCATGTAAATTTGCTATAATCATCCACAAAATTAACATAGTAAGGACTTCCATTATTTGAGAGAGTAGGAGATGGACCCCAAACATCAGAATACACCAAATCTAACGGACCAGAGGTTTGAGAAACAGACCTAGAAAACGGCAGTTTATGACTCTTTCCTAATTGAGAAGATGAACACAAACTAGGTGGACTTTTATTTTTGAAACTAGGCAATTTATTAATAGCCAGAACATGATCAACTGTTCGAGATGCGGGATGACCTAGCCGTTGGGGCCACAGACTAAAAGAGACTATTTCTCCAAGTAGAGCAGTCTTGATAGCAATTGGTGACTGAGAATGTGGAGAGAGTCGATACAGCCCATCTTTAATGTGTCCTTGCAGTAGAGCTTTCCCCATTTTGCGATCCTTTATCAAGCAAGAAGAATCAATGAATTCAATGGTAACATCATTATCAGATGTAAACTGTCGAACTGAGAGCAAATTCTTGCTAATAGGAGGAACATGCAGAATGTCGTTCAGAATAAATTTACTAGAAAAAGTTAGGAAAGAAGGAAGATCCAATATTGCAGATTTTCAAACCTGATTCATTTCCAATTCGAACCTGATCAGCTCCGGTGTACTCAGATCGAACCAACAGATAATTGAGATCTGACGTGATGTGATTTGTTGCACCTGAGTCGAGATACCATGCTGAATCACTAGATGAGTTGTCAGCATGGTAGCAAGTGCAAACGGTTGTTTTTCTTGCTGGGCATGATCATATCGACCGTAGCATTTTATGGCAGAATGGCCTGGATGATTGCAGATATGGCAGACAACACGTGGAGTTGTAAAGAAAAATTATTGATTGGTATTATAGTGTTGATGAGCATTTCCAGTGTTGTTTAACTGTCCAAGACCACGTCCTCTCCCTCTTTGACGAAAATTTCATCCACCATTACGGGAAGAGTTTTTTCCTTGAACAGCCATATTTTTCGTAATATTGTTTTGATCAATCAAGGTTGAATGCTGTTGAGCCAGTTTTATTCCCTGATTGAATAAAAGATCAACAAAAACATCTGTAAATAGAGGGTTAGAACGAGTAGTAATGGAAGTTACAAACGATTCATACTCTGTACCCAAACCAACAAGAATATAAAGTATTAAGTCTTCATCATTCACAGGTTAAGTGGCTGCACAAAGGCTATCAGCTATGCCTTTTTCTTTTTGTAGATAATCTTCCATGTTCATGGTACCCTTCTTGAGTGTTTGCAGTTGCAACCGTAGTTTCATGACACGAGCTCTTGATTGAGACGAAAACATGTTCTCAAGAGTCGTCCAAACATCTTTGGCATTTGACAAGCCAACTACATGGGCTTAGGGAAGAAATTATCCAACTAAGTAATAGCTGATCCTTCTTGTGCCAGGCAGTATAAGCCGGATTTAAAGAAGGATCACTCCCATCTTTATTGACAAGGAATTTCGGCGGACATGTTTCCTCTCCAGTTAGCATGTCAATAAGATCATAAAGCTGAAGAATGGGAAGAAATTGAGATTTCCATAATAGATAGTTGCTACTATCTAATTTGAGAGAAATGAAATGGTGAATATTACCAACCGACGGAGTGGTGTTTTCATTTCACATTTCAGAAACGGCAGTGTTGAATTCCATAGTTTTGACGTAGGTCTTGAGAAGCTCTGATACCATGAAATAGTTTGAAATTGTTGTTCTCCTTAACCTTTTGGAGAGCAGCTTTTCTGTTTTATATATATGTTTTCAAATGTTACAAAGAGATACAAGAGAGGGGACATTACACACGCCACACCTTAAACAAATTCAAAATTTAAAACTCATATGGATAAAGTCCTTATGTTAAGGACTCTTATCTGTGACATGCAATACTAAGCTTCAAAAGATCCCTTGAAATCAAAAAATGGAAAGAAGAAAGGTATTAGAAGAGATAAATGAGTTATTTGGTGATTATCGATGTTGGATAAGAAGATTAGCTTTAATATAGAAAGATTAAATCAACATAAAATGAGAAGACGATGATAATATTGGTGTTGGATGAGAAAACAAAAGTAGTCCATGTCGATAGAGAGTTTTCCTCTATAAAAACAACTTCCGCTATATTTTCCTTTAAGTTGTTTTCCACTGTTTTACTCATTTTCTATAATTTTTTTACAAAAAGATTTAAATTTTCCACCAAAACAAATGCCTGCAAATCTAAAAATCTTGAGAAAAAAATCCCAGTCATTTTCCACTGAAACAAAGAAAGCCCAAGAGGATTTTTTTTATATAATTTGAATATGATACGTATTTGGTTATACTAGCAAAAGTACACGTGCATTGCATGTGAAGGTTGATCTTATAATACATGTTATAGTTAAAATTATAGTACAAAGAATATATTATCTTTAACATTTCAGTAACTGTTATATTAAAAATATGACACATAATAAAATTCATTATATTATCTTATCTTTTATTTAAATTTATATTAACACATGGCAACCTTGGGTATGGCCTTTTAGTTATATAATTTTTAATAACATTTATTATATAAAGAAAAATTAGCATGTTGCTTTTTCAACCTAGTAATGAAAGATCTTAACCTTATCTTTTATTTTAAATTTATCGTGTAAAGATTATCCTAATGTTATCTTAAAATTAAAAGTATGAAATAATATTATTATAATTAATTAAATATCGATTTATTAATTAGTTAGAATCTTGATTTTAATAAGCTTAATATGATTTCTAGACTTAGTTAGGTTCTTTAAAGCTCTTAAAGAATCTAAATTTTAATAATTAAATTATTGGCTTCTCTTATTAGTTGATAATTAAATTCTTGATTTCTCTTATTACTTAGATTCTTCAATTCGTTAGTAAGATTTTTTATAACTAATCAAATTTAATATTTTGATAATTATTTATATTTTTAATTTATTTATATTTCTTAATTTGATAGTCCAAAAAATAGAGGATTTTTAGGGATAAGAGATAGGATTTATGGGTGAAAGAGTTTTAATAAAAATAACATGGTGGGGTGGAAATGTTTTAATAAAAATAGAAATATTATATTAAAATTAAAAAAATAAAAAAATAAGGGAATGTACTAAACGTGGGTGGAGTAGAAGAAGAGTTTTAGTTTAAAAAGGAAATTTAAATTGTTTAATGAAAGTAGAAGATAATTGGAGTGGATAATTAACTAATAATACAAATTTAAATTGACGAGTTATAGTCCAAAAAAATAGGGGATGTTTAGGGATAAGAGATAGGATTTATGGGTTATTTTTATTTATTTATTTATTTTTAATTTTTAATATATAATACTTCTATTTTTATTAAAACTTTTCTACCCCACCCACGATTTTATTTTTATTAAAACTCTTTTACGCATAAATTCTATATCTTATCCCTAAAAATCCTCTCTTTAGACTAAAACTCTTCTTACACTCCACCCACGTTTCAGTACATTCCTTTATTTTATTTTTTAAATGTTTTTTATCCAGTAGGAACTACCACTATCGAATGGGACACACATCCCCCACACTACACATTTGGATAATGATTCACTGATCTGAGTCGTCCATCTGTGGGGCCACTTGATGATGCCTTCAGATACAAAAAGTTCACTGTTGTTACCCTGGTCAAAATTTGTGGATTACATGACTGAATTAGAGCTATTTGAGTCAACTCGGAGTGAGTCACATAGGTACTCACACTGGGTTTCCAATGTAGCCATGAGTTATGTTCTGTTTGGTTTAAAATTTAAAAACCAATATGCTCCCTCTAACAATGTAACAACCTGAATAATCCCTAAAAATTTTAACTTAAGATCTTAGGGTAAAATAGTAATTTGGTAATTTAATTTCACTAATAAACTAGGATTAAAATTCATAAAATCCTTAACCTTATAAAATATGTTAGAAACACTTAAGTCATCTCAAACTAATCAGGTAAGCCAGATAGACTTAGGAAATAGTATTGGTCAAACAACTGGACTTAGCAGATATATAGAAAATAAAATCAATTAGCAAGATAATAATTGGTTTAGACAACTTAGAAGATTCATATGGAGCCCCTAAATATATTTACAACATAATTAATTAATAGGGTAATTAAATTGGTGGAATAGAGCTAGAAATCCAGTTTTACCCCTGCATCTGTTTTAATTTACAACTTTGCCCTTGGGACCCATAAATAGGAAACTTAGGTTTCATAAACTCATTTGCACATCTCATTTTCATTTGGAGCTCTTGGACAAGAAGGGGGGAAACTCCAAATCTCCAGATGCAGGAGGAGCAACCTTGGATGCAACCCGGCAACGCCCCAAGTTGAGTATTCTTCAATGTTTGTGTATTTATTCATGTTTTGGTATTATGATCATGGGGGAAGATCATATTTGATTGTGTTCTTCCTTTCCCCATGAACTTAGTAGTTAAATGGCATGTTTTAAGAGCCAACCCCATGCTACTGAGAGCCCAACCCTTATAGAAGACCTACATGAACCGATTCATTTGATTCTAGTTTTCTAGGGTTTGGAATTTAGGGAGAAGTTAGTAGATCCTTGTGTAGATTGATCCCCTTGACCTAGAAACAATTTTCGAAGCTCCTTTAGGTGTTTAGCAACCTCTGGGTGAAATTTCACCCAGAAATACCCTGATCCAGAGCTTCGTCGACTTCCTCGGTTAGTCGAAGAGTCCGCTGAGCACTGAAGAGAATTCCAGCTGTTCTGGAAATGCCACCGAGCCTATTCTCGGGGCACCGAGACTCTGTCGAGCCACATTTTGAGAATTGAGTTAGGACTTGATTTGACCTAATGGGACCCACCTGGACTAGTTCTTGAGGTTCCAACCCATGTGGCACACTTTCGCAATTCTTGGCGCACCGAGGGTACGCCGAGAAGCACCTTTGGCCCATTTGTTGAGTTTAGGTCCTGAGCACATGTAATAGCCCTAATCTAGTTGTTCTTGCATGTTTTTGGTGTTGGTAGTCTTGCCTAACCAAATGTGACCCTTCACACCTAAGGTCTAGCCTATCTTCAGTTAGCCTAGTAGTGCGAGTTTCTTAGGAAATTTGTGTAAACAAGCCCCAAACCCATCCACTAGTCCATTTCCCTATTTTGTGCATGACTAGGTACAAACTTTGACTCATGTATTACTATGTGATGGTTGGCCTATGTGTGTGGGTGATTGCTGTTGTTTATTGCCTCCATCTCCTTAACCTGTTAATGCATGTATTACCTTATGTTTGATGCACACATCATGCCTGCACTGATTATATCATATTCCTTTATGTTTAGGTAATTATGTGTGCTTAGAGTGTGATGCCATGCCTTAGTGTGTGTATGTCTTAATGTTATTTATTGTCCTCATTCCTTACACCTGCTTCATGTGTGTATTACTCAATGTTAGATGCTCATGCCCTACCTGCCTTGATTTTATCATATAACATGTGCTAGATTATTAGGCATTCTTAAGAGTGTGGTGTGGTGCACTACTGTACCCTTTAATGTTTGTCTAATGCTTATATCCTGCCTGCACTTACCTTGTCATATTTCCTCATGCTAGATACTTATACATGTTTAGAGTGTGGTGTTGTGCATTACTGTACCCTTTAGTGTTTGTCTGATGCTTATATCCTGTCTACACTGATTATATCACGTTCCTTACGTTTAGATGACTAATTATGCTTAGTATGTGGTGTTGTGCACTATTGTGCCTTGTAGTGTAGAATCATGAGACTGTGCCCATGTGATTGCTGAATTGAATATATGTCTGTGAATCATTGTGTTGCATTAATTAATGGACTTGAATACTATGAGTTGCATATGGACCTGCCTGTTGTAATAGGTCAGTGTAATACCCCATATGATACCCTTGGGTTTAGACTCACATGTGAGATGAATTGACTTATTTGACCATGGTGTCCTATGAGTAGACTATGTTGTTTCACCCAAGCTGAGAGAGAGCTCTTGTGTTGGTATGCCTTTCAGACTTGTAGTAAGATGCTTCCCAAGGATAGTTAACATTTGTGAAACCTTGGAAAAAGAGTGAATCATGTTTGTTTGCTCCCAAGGTGAGGGATATGTTCTGTGTAATGATCCCAAAAGACTTGTGGAAAGATGAAAGGTGAGGGAAAGTTCACAATGTGATGCCCAATAGATGAATCATGATTTCCTTTCTGTTGGATGTAAATATGTATGATTCTCTGAGGACCGAAAACCTCAGAGTATTACCTATGATCAAAAATAAGGTGGGGCGATTGTAACCTCTAGGTTGAAAACCCTTAGAACTATGTTACGCACATAGAATATCCTATCCTTGAGAGTGGCCTTGTATTGGGGGGATGGTTCAAAAAGAAATCTTGCTCAAGGATGAATCGATCATGTGGGAACTTATTAAATTTTACATACCAAACAGCACCATTTTCAATTGCACTGCATATTCTCTGTTGATATTATTTGGAGCATCAAGTGTATTACACACTTGATCTAATTTTCATATAAAATTAGGCATGTGGATACTATGATGCGGACCTTTGATTTAATACCAAGTGAGTTGGGAGAGAACAATACACGGTGTGTTCTCTGTTGTTTACTATTTTATCACCAAATGCACAGGTGCTATCTTTATCACATCAGGTATATATCATTTGCACTTTTCTCATAATATTGGGATATGAGTAAATACCTTGCATTGAAGGACTACTCATATGGGCTTTCCAGCTTATGTTTGTTGATTTTATACTTTCAGGTCTTGGAGCTTGGTCACAAAGAGAGAGCCTGGGAAAGGGTATAGAAGACCTGGATTTAGTTGTAGAGTTGTACTAGAATTAGACCTTCCTTTTTATTAATCTGTAATAGATTAGATTTTTATATTTATGTTACTTATATCTTATTAGAACTGTCAATTTCTTCCGCTTATGTTTTGATTATTGCTTTACACTCCCATAGAGATATAGGGTGAGAGTTACGAATTAAGCTTGAAAATCTCAAAATTGGGAATTTTTGGTTTGGTTCGTGACAAGCAATGTTTTAAAAACCAAACAGTGATTTGAACCAGTGACATCAGATCACCAGTTCAATCCATTTCAACCGGCAATTCAAACCAAGAAATTTGAGAGACATCACACAAAAAACAAACAAAGCATTGAATCAGTGAGGATGCCACCGGTTTAATCTTGTTCAATTGACAATTCAAACCACGACACTCGAGAGACATCACATAAAAACAAAACAAGAATTGAACCGGTGAGAGGAAGCCACTAGTTTAATCTGGTTCAACTTACAATTCAAGCCAAGACACTCGAGCTTTTAATAAATTGGTATTAAAATCAATATTCTAATTATAATAATGTTATTTCATGCTTTTAATTTTAAGATAATATTAGGATAATCTTTATAAGATAAATTTAAAATAAAAGATAAGTTTAAGATCTTTCTTTTCTAGGTTGAAAAAGCAACATGCTAATTTTTTCTTTATATAATTAATAATTTATTACATATTGTTAAAAATTATATAACTAACTTGCCATACCCAATTTCATCAAAAAAAAAAAACTTGCCATACCCTAGGATGCCATGTGTTAAGATAAACTTAAATAAAAGATAAGATAATATGATGAATTTTATTATGTTTCATATTTTTTAATATAGCAGTTTCTGAAATGTTAAAGATCATATTTTCTTTATATTATAAAAATAGAAGTATTCTATTAAAACTTAAAATGAAATAAAAATAAATAAAGGAAAAAAAACATGGGTGTTATATTATAAAAATAGAAGTATTCTATTAAAACTTAAAACGAAATAAAAAAATAAAGGAAAAAAAGGGGGTGGGGTGGAAGAGTTTTAATAAAAATAGAAGTATTATATTAAAATAAAAGTAAAATAAATAAATAAAAGAATGTATTGAAAAATTCTTAAAAGTAGTATTTGCTTTTAATAGTAGTATAGATATTGGTTATGGACATGATAGACATAAAGATTTTTGGTACAATTATCATCCAACTTTAAAGTTGAAAAACTGTTTACTATGTGCTACAAACAGACAATTTAAGGCTTTATAATTATACCTTGAAAAAAATGCCAACTAGTTTTAAAGGTAAAAAAAAATGTATATTGTGCTTAAAAAAGGGTAAATTACATTCACACTCCCTCAAGTACCCCCCAATCATTGGCCATCACAAACACCTCCCTGTAGTTTGAAAGTATGTTACAACAAACCCCTTCCATTAATAACGATCAATAAAATAATGGAATATTTAATTTTTGTCTATAACAACATATTTTAAGGACAAAAATGCTCTTATATACCTTATTCAATGATCTTAAAAACAAAATAGGTGCTTATATGGAAGAAGAAAAAAGCTTCGTAATAATGAAAATTATGAAAACCCTAAATATCTCTTATAATTATAGGATAAATTAGTAATTTACATTGCTAACATTTTAGTATACTTAAACGTAACGATAGATAAAGGGTATTATGGTCAAATGATTAGTTTCTATCGTTAGAATCCCTCTAGTTTGACCCAATAAAGATATTGGTTGTAATGGCTAAGGTTTGAGGGTACTTCTTGTCATTATACCAAACCTAAGGGATGTCAATATAATTTACCCTAAAAAAAATTGAGTACCTTTTATTGATAAATATAAACATGAAACTATAATGCGAGGTTATAGCAAATGACGTGGTCTACCAAAGTCTATTGAGCATTTTTATAATCTCGATTCTCAAGGAAGGTTATCTCATAGATCAAATCTATTTTTTGGTTACACTTTCTTTTTTTAGCAAATTTTATTTTAGTTAATTTAGATGGTTTTTGAATCCAGATTTGTTAAGGTTAACAACAGAGTTTTAGTCAATTAGATTTTTCTCTTTTAATTTTTATTATTTGGAGTAAGTTATGGTTTTGTTTTTTAAATTTTGGAAAGGTAAGTAATGTTATAGTCATTGGTACTTGGATCTAGCTAAGATTTCTAATATCTCCTCCTAGTTTCAGCAAATCCAATAATCTTTTTGCCCTTAGTCTACAAACTTGAAGGTGATCATTAAGGACAGTGTTGATCAGGATCAAGCAATAATAATAAACACAACAAAAACGAAGATCAAACAATGCGCACAAATATACATGGTTTGAAAAAGCCTACATTCACGGGAGAGAAAAAGTTTCCACTATGTCAAACTTGAATTAGGGTTACAACTTATACTCCTACTTGATATATAGGAGAAATCCCCAATACACCCTTACCGTTCCGCAGGGGTTCCTCCCCTACGCACCCCTAACCCCATGATCGGGGGAGGGACCTCTCCCCATGGGGCCCCTCAGGTCCCTCTCCCTTGGATCTAGAGACTAGTGAACATGAGCCACCCTCTATCTCTAACAATCTCCACCTTGAAGATATCATAACTTCATGCCTCCACCTTTAACCAATAAGGACAGGGGTACACCTACTTTTCAGCATCGAGAAACATTGATCAAGTTCAAACAGTGCTTGAACTTGTCTATAGGAATATGCTTTGTCAACATGTCAGCTGCATTCTCTGAAGTGTGAACTTTCTCAAGTATTTCCTTACTTGTAGTGACCTGCTCCATTATCTTATGAAACCTCACATCGATTTCCTTTGTTCTTGCATAGTATACCTAGTGATTTGCCAAGTAAATGGCACTCTGACTATCACAATATAACTGAACTCTATCTTCTTTTATCCCAATCTCCTTTATCAGTCCTATTACCCACAATGCTTCATTTGCAGCCTCAGTCACTGCCATGTATTCAACTTCTGTACTAGTCAATGCCACAATAGGTTATTGCGTGGATCTCCAACATATAGGCCCACCTGCAAGTGAGTAGACATAACTTGTAGTAGACCTTCTGTCATCCAAGTCACCTGCATAATCTGAATCCACATATCCCACAACTGAAACTAAACTCTCAAACATAATGCCACGATTCGTTGTACGCCTAAAGTACCTGAAAATCTACTTAACTGCTTTTTGATGTTCTCTTCCTGGATTATCCATGTAGCTCCTCACCATATTAATTGCATGTGCCAAATCAGGTCTGGTGCATACCATTGCATACATAAAATATCCTACAACATTGGCATATGGCACCTTGGACATATCTTCAACTTTTGCTTCTATCTTTGGACATTGCCTAGCAGGTAATTTGAAGTGGCGTGCCAATGGTATGCTTACAAGTTTAGTATCATTCATACTAAACTTCTCCAGCACCTTCTCCACATTCTTTTGTTGAGACACCCATAGCTTACCAGCCTCTCTATTCCTACGAATCTCCATACCAAGAATCTTCTTAGCAGCCCCCAAGTCTTTCATATCAAACTCCTTGTTTAATAAGGATTTCATTTTCTCAATTTCATTCATGCTCTTAGCATCAATCAACATATCATCAACATAAAGTATATAAAAAAAGTGAGAAACATCTTCAAGAACCCTATGATAAATACAACAATCATACTCATAACGGGTGTAGTCAATCTGAATCATGTGTGAATCAAACCTCTTAAAACATATCATCAACGTAAAGCATAAAAAAAAGTGAGAACCATCTTCAAGAACCCTACAATAAATACAACAATCATACTCATAACGGGTGTAGTCGATCTGAATCATGTGTGAATCAAACCTCTTATAACATTTTCGTGGAGACTGTTTCTGCCTATAAAGTGACTTCTTCAATCTACAGACAAGATGCTTTGATTCAGGTTGCTTGAATCCCTCTGGCTGCTTCATAATATGCTCCTTTAAATAACTATGAAGAAAAGTTGTATTTACAACAAGCCGTTCCACTTCCAGATTGGAATTGACCAATAAAGCCAATAGTGTCTTGATAGAGGTATGCCTAACAAATAATGAGAAAACCTCATTGCAATCAACCTATTTCATTTGTGAATGCCCATTTGCTACTAACCTGACCTTGAACTTCTCTCCCTCCTTTTCTGATGTTGCCTCTTTATTCTTGAACACCCACTTGAACCCTATTACCTTCTATTCCCCTGGGAAGTTCACCAAATCCTAAGTTTTATTTTTGTGCAATTACTTGATTTCTTCCATCATGCCCTCCATCCATCTACTTTTCTCATTGAATTTGATTGCATCATGATAAGTAGAAGGATCTCCACTACTAGTTAAAAATGCAAAAGAAGCAAAGTCATCATACCAAGCTGGTGGCTTTTTGGGCCTGTCTAAGGCTATGTTGTGATGCTCTTGGTCACTAGATGTTTCTTCTGGATGAACATTATTTTTTTTATTTGAATCATCTATCTCCACCTGCACCACTGTCTTCTTGTTGTTACTTTCTTCTACCTGATGCTTCTCATCCTCCTTAGAAGATTTAAGCATGAAATTCTCATCAAACACTACATCTCCACTGATCACCACCTTCTGTGTTTTTGGATCCCAAAGCTGGAATCCTTCACCCCTTTATCATACCCAAGAAATATACATCTTTTAGATTTTGGGTCAAGCCTTGACCTTTCATCACTAGGTATATGAACATAAGCAGAACACCCGAATACCCTCATGATGGAGTAATCTATTTAATTTTTCTGTCCATACCTCTTCTCCAAACTTCCCATCAAGTGGTGCTCTAGATGATCTGTTAATGATCTAGCATCCCATATTCAATGCCTCAACCCAAAAGCTCTTAGGTAGTCCAGCATTCAATCTCAAGCACCTTGTTCTCTCTGCAATAGTTATGTTCATCCTCTCAAACACACCATTCTGTTGTGGTGTCTTTCAGATTGTAAAGTGCCTTTTGATGCCATGCTCCTCACAGAATTTTAAAAATTATGTATCCTTGTACTATGTACTACAATCTGTTCTGAGGCATTTAATCTACTTGCCGATTTGCTTTTCAACCTCTGTTTGCCATAACCTAAACTTGGTAAAAGTCTCTGACATGTGTTTCATAAAATAGACCCAGACCTTCCTAGAGTAGTCATCAGTGAAGCTCACAAAGTAGTGAGAACCACCTCTTGATTTAAGTCTCATTAGTCCCCATACATCTAAATGTACGTAGGCAAGCCTGCCTTCACTCGTGTGTGTAACTGTCTTAAACTGAACGTTACATTGTTTTCCAAAAATCAAATATTTGCAGAAATCTAGTTTACATGATTTAACATCTTCAATAGATTTCTTCGATGAAGTTCCATCATTCCACGCTCACCTATATGCCCCAGCCTCATATGCGACAAGAGTATCTATCATCAGTACCTAATTTTACAGATATTGTTGCAGCAACTCCACCTACAACTGTAGTCCTTAATAGCTTGTAAATATTTTCTGCAACTTTCTGACCTTCATCATCACCATGGCACCCTTAGTCACATTCATAACTCAACCTTCTATTTTGTATTTATAGCCAATAGAATACAAGGTACCCAATGAAAGTAAATTCTTCTTCAAATCTGGGACATGCCTCACATCACCCAGCGTCCTCACAACACTGTCAAACATTTTAATCTTCATCATGCCTATTCCAATGATCTTGCACGAAGCATCATTACCCATTATAACATTACAAGTAAATCTACCAAGTACCTAGGTTGGGTATCCAAGTAATTTTATTTCTTGGGATTTAGTCCGATACCTTTAGATGTATCCCAAACCTTTTCTCTAGCTAGAGGTTTAGTCATCGAGTCAGCAATATTGTCCCCGTATCTCACGAAGTCAACAGTTTTGGTACTATTATTCAATAATTCACGTACAACAGAATGTTTACGTGTGACAGGTTGTAATTTACCATTATAGTATTTATTTTGCACTCTGCCAATGATAGTTGTACTGTCACAATGTATCGAAATAGGAGGAGCAGGCCTATCCCACATAGGAAAGTAAGATAAAAGACTTCTATGCCATCCTGCCTTCTCACTTGCAATGGAAAATGCAATCAATTTTGATTGGACGGTTGATTTTGCTATAATGGACTGTTTCTTGGATTTCCATGAAACTACCCCTCCAATGGTGAACACATATCCACTAGTAGACATGGAATCATCCGAAAGGGTATTCCAATCGACATCACTAAATCCTTCAAGGAGCATCGGATATCTCGAATAATGAAGTCCAAATTCATAGTTCTTTTTAAATACTTCATAATTCAATTTACATCATTCCAATGTTCAAAACTTGGATTAGCAATAAATCTACCAAGTACTCCAACAACATAAGCAATATTAGGTCTAGTGCAATCAGTAGAAAATCTTAAACTACCAACAATGCTAGCATACTCTTTCTGATTTACACTACTTCCAGTATTCTTAAGTAATTTGATACTAGGATCAAAATGAGTACAAACAGGTTTACAATCAAAGTAACCATATTTCTTTTATATCTTCTCAATATAATGAGATTGTTCAAGTGATATGCAATCATGTGATCTAGTAATCTTAATGCCAAGAATAAGATTCGGTTCACTTAGATCCTTCATATCAAAGTAACTAGATAGTAAGTTTTTGGTCTGCTCAACAACTTTCAAGTTGGAATCAAAAATAAGCAAATCATCAATATATAAACATATCAAGACATGTAGAATATAAAAAATCTTATAATATATGCTTTTATCACTTTTATTTATTTTGAAGCTACTAGATATAACAAATAGGTCAAATTTCTCAGGCCATTGTTTGGAGCTTGTTTTAGACCATACAATGACTTCACTATTTTACACCCTTTATTTTCATTTCCATATGATATAAATCCCCTGGTTGGTCTATGTAGATTTCTTCTTCTAAATCCCCATTCAAAAAAGTCGTTTTAACATCCGTCTAATGAATAACAAGATTATATATTGATGCAGTAGCAATCAAAAGTCTAATGGATATTATTCAAGTAACAAGAGAATATGTATTAAAGAAATTTATATCTTCCTTTTCTCTATAACCCTTAGCACTAAGTCAGGCTTTATATTTATCAACAGTACCATCAGGTTTGAGTTTCTGTATTAGAATCTATTTACATCCAATGGTCTTGCATCTAGTGGGTAAACTTACCAATTTCCAAGTTTGATTAGATATGAGAGAATACATCTCATTATAGATGAGTTCTCTACAAAATTCAGCATCTGGAGATGAGAGAGCTTCATCTAAGGATATGGGATCCTCTTCTAGGTATAGATGAAGAGGGTTCAGTAGATCTTATTGGTTCTGAGCCCCCACTATTTCTAGACTTAAAGGGAAATTTATCTTCAACATATTTAGCATCATTAGACTCAATTACAACATTATTTTTAAGCTCTAGGAGCCTACATGCTTTACTGTTTAGAGTTTACCCAATGAATGCATATCCAGATGCTCTACTCCCTAATTTATCTCTCTTAGGATCTGGTAAATCTGACATAAGTTAAACAACCACAAACCTTAAGAAACCCTAAATTAGGCTTCCTATTTTTCCGTAATTCATGGGGTGTCAATTTAGTCTTGTTATTAGGTACTCGGTTAAGAATGTAACTGACAGACAATATAGCTTCTACCCATAAATATGAGGGATTTCCTGAACCTAATAGCATAGCATTTGTAAGTTCGACTAATGTTTTGTTTTTACATTCAGCTACTCCATTTGAGGATGGAGAATAAGGAGCTGTAACCTCATGTATAATTCCTAAGGATTCAATAAATGAGTTAAATTTTATAGACTCATACTCTTTTCCTCTATCACTTCTTAACATCTTAATTTTCTTATTATGTTGGCTTTCAACTTCTAACATAAAAGTTTTAAATATGCCAAATGCATCACTTTTATGTTTCATTAAGTATATGTAAGTATGCTTAGAAAAATCATCTATAAAGGAGATAAAGTACCTCTTTCCTCCTCTAGTTAGAATTCCATCTAGCTCATATATGTCAGAATGAATAAGTTCTAGTAATTATGTATTTCTTTCCACACTTTTAAAAGGTTTTCTAGTTATTTTAGCTTTGGCACATGATTCACATTTATCAAAGCTATCATTGTCAAGGAATTAATCCTATGTCACTCATGTTCTTTATGTATTTGCTATTAATATGACATGAGCGATCATGCCAAGCATTCAAGGAAGAAAGCATATAAACAGAAGAACTAGAGGCTTTATTTATATTTTTAATATTAAGTTTGAAGATACCATCACAAGCATAGTCCTTTCCAACAAAAGTCTCATGTTTTATAATTACATATTGGTCAGACTCTATGATCTGCCAAAACTCAGCCTTATTCAAAAGAAAACCAGAAACCAAATTCTTTCTCATCTTTGGTGTATGGAGTACATCCTTAAGAGTCAATACAAGACCAGAGGTAAACTTCAACTCAACGTCACCAATCCCCAAAATAGCAGTGGTGTGCGAGTCTCCAAGCAACATTGGTTTCTCCTTCTCCATAAAAGTATAGGACTTGAACTAGTTCCTGTCATAAATGACGTGCTGAGAGCCACCTGTATCAATCCACCACCCTTCAGAACCATTGAGGAGATTAACCTCAATGATCATAGAAACAAAGTCCTCTTCAATTGCATTGCCTGTCCCACGGGATGACATTTCCATTTCCTGCAGACACAGGTTGTATGCCCAATATTGCCACAAAAATCGGCACATCTTTTTGTCATATTTAATATTCTATCTTGAAGGAGGCCCCTAGTTCGGATTCTGGTGCTTGTTCTGGTTATAGTGTCGTTTGTCTTTCATGTTCTTACCTTTGGGTTTTATCTGGACATGGAAACCTTGGCTATCTCTGCAACCACTCCCTCTTCAGAAATATTATGTAGCCTCTTCTTTCTCTCTCTCAAAACCACCCAAAACCCTACCTTTCCCCTTGTTCTTCACACACATTCCCTTCTTCTTTCTTAATCCCAATGCACCCCTTTTCTTTGGATATGAAAGGATCTCCCTTCAGAGTCCTTCCATAACTAAACACCTATCCACAAGGAAGGTGGAGTCATGTACTCCCCCTCCCTTGCTTCCAATTCAAAACATGGTAAAATGACCATAAATGTCATTGGTCCAGTCACAAGGCTAAACGACCCAAATTTGAACCGTCCGAATCAACCCAGCCCAAAACCAGTAACAGTTAATCACACCCAAACCCCCATACTTCTTTTAATTACAAGATACCCCTAACTCTGCACTTACATTACAATAAGTATATTTTCTACCTGATTAGTCCATATCCACACTCAAATCCATTAATTTTCCCACATAATTTAACTTAACATTCATTAATCATTCCTAAGTCAACTCATTCCAAATTCGCATTTAATTAGAAGCAAATATACAACAGAATCAAATCCAAATTCCATCATTAATTATTTTAATTCATATAAATATTTAACTATAATCCATTATATTGATTTCTAGGTTCAGGTCACTACACACGCCCCTACGGAAGATTGTAGTGTAGCCGCGATAACACAACATGTCACTTTGTGTACAGTTGTGTGTTATGTCTCTTTTGTGTGAAAGAGACATAGCCTTAGATAGGCCCAAACGCACCAAGAAGCCACCATCTAGGTATAATGACTTTGCTTCGTTTGCACTTATAACTAGCAGTGGAGATCCTTCTACTTATTAGGATGCAATCGATTTGAATGAGAAAAGTAGATGGGTGGAGGGCATGATGGAAGAAATCGAGTAATTGTACAAGAATAAAACTTGGCATTTGGTGAAACTTCCCAAAGTAAAAAAGGGTAATAGGGTGCAAATGGGTGTTCAAGATAAAGGAGGCAGCATCAGAAAACGAGGGAGAGAAGTTCAAGGCCAGGTTAGTAGCAAAGGGGTATTCACAAAGGAAATGGGTTGATTGCAAATAAAAAATAAATGGATCTATTTTGAACCTCTTGCTTTTCTAGAATTTAGATTCCTCTCCCCCTTACTTGATTGAAATTGAAATAGCATAAAGAGATGAAAAAAATAAACAATGGATGAAGTGATATTCTTCCTTTTAGCAAACATTATACCTAGATGGTGGCTTCTTGGTGCGTTTGGGCCTGTCTAAGGCTATGTTGTGATGCTCTTGGCCACTAGATGTCTTTTCTAGATGAACAATGTTTTCTTTATCTAAATCATCTATCTCCACCTGCACCACTATCTTCTTGCTGTTACTTTCTTCTACCTGATGCTCCTCATCCTCCTTAGAAGATTTAAGCATGAAACTCTCATCAAACACTACATCTCTACTGATCACCACCTTCTGTGTTTCTGGATCCAAAAGCTTGAACCCCTTCACCCCTTTATCATACCCAAGAAATATACATTTTTTAGATTTTGGGTCAAGCTTTGACCATTTATCACTAGGTATATGAACATAAGCAGAACACCCGAATACCCTCATCATGGAGTCATCTAATTTTTTTTCTGTCCATACCTCTTCTGCAACCTTCTCATCAAGTGGTGCTTTAGGTGAGCTGTTAATGATGTAGCATCCCATATTCAATACCTCAACCCAAAACCTCTTAGGTAGTCCAGCATTCAATCTCAAGCACCTTGTTCTCTCTGCAATAGTTATATTCATCCTCTCAAACACACCATTCTGTTGTGGTGTCTTTTAGACTATAAAGTGCCTTTTGATGCCATGCTCCTCACATAATTTTACAAATTATGTATTCTTGTACTCTGTACCACTATCTGTTCTGAGGCATTAATCTACTTCTTGGTTTGCTTTTCAACCTCTATTTTCCATAATCTGAACTTGGTAAAAGTCTCTGACATGTGCTTCATAAAATAGACCCAGCCTTTCTTAGATTAGTCATCAGTGAAGCTCACAAAATAGTGAGAACCACCTCTTGATTTACCTCTCACTAGTCCCCATACATCTAAATGTACGTGGTCAAGTATGCCTTCACTTGTGTGTGCAACTGTCTTAAACTGAACCTTACTGTGTGTAACACAGTATTTGAAGAAATCTAGTTTACATGATTTAACCCGTTCAATAGATTTCTTCGATGAAGTTCCATCATGTCATGCTCACCCATATGCCCCAGCCTCATATGCCACAAGAGTATCATCAATACCATTCTACAGATATTGTTGCAGCAATTCCACCTACAATGGTAGTCCCTAATAGCTTGTAAATATTTTCTGCAACTTTCTGACCCTTCATCATCACCATGGCACCCTTTGTCACCTTCATAACTCCTCCTTCTGTTTTATATTTACATCCATTAGAATCCAAGGTACGCAATGAAATTAAATTCTACTTCAGATCTGGGACATGCCTCACATCAACCAACGTCCTCACAAAACTGTCAAACATTTTAATCTTCATCATGCCAATTCCAATGACCATGCATGAAGCATCATTACCCACCAAAATATTACAAGTAAATCTACCAAGCACCTAAGTTGGGTATCCAGGTAATTTCATTTCATGACCTTTAGTCCCATACCTTTAGATGTATCCCAAACCTTTTCTCTTGCTAGAGGTTTAGTCATCGGGTCAGCAATATTGTCCCCGTATCTCACGAAGTCAATAGTTATGGTACTATTATTCAATAATTCACGTACAACAAAATGTTTACGTGAGGTAGGTTGCAATTTACCATTATAGTATTTATTTTGCACTCTGCCAAGGACAGTTGTACTGCCACAATGTATCAAAATAGGAGGAGCAGGCCTATCCCACGTAGGAAAGTAAGATAAAAGACTTCTAAGCCATCCTGCCTCCTCACTAGTAGTGGCAAATGCATTCAATTTTGATTGTACGGTTCATTTTGCTGTAATGGACTGTTTCTTGGATTTCCATGAAACAACTCCTCCAATGGTGAACACATATCCACTAGTAGACATGGAATTATCCGAAAGGGTATTCTAATTGACATCACTAAATCCTTCAAGGAGCGTGGGATATCTCGAATAATGAAGTCCAAAATTCATAGTTCTTTTTTAAATACTTCATAATTCAATTTACAACATTCCAATGTTCAAAACTTGGATTAGCAATAAATCTACCAAGTACTCCAACGACATAAGCAATATCAGGTATAGTGCAATCAGTAGAAAATCTTAAACTACCAACAATGCTAGCATACTCTTTCTGATTTACACTACTTCCAGTATTCTTAAGTAATTTGATACTAGGATCAAAATGAGTACAAACAGGTTTACAATCAAAGTAACCATATTTCTTTTATATCTTCTCAATATAATGAGATTGTTCAAGTGATATGCAATCATGTGATCTAGTAATCTTAATGCCAAGAATAAGATTTCCTTCACTTAGATCCTTCATATCAAAGTAACTAGATAGTAAGTTTTTAGTCTGCTCGACAACTTTCAAGTTGGAATCAAAAATAAGCAAATCATCAATATAGAAACATATCAAGACATGTGGATTAAAAAAAATCTTATAATATATGCTTTTATCACTTTTATTTATTTTGAAGCCACTAGATATAACAAATAGGTCAAATTTCTCATGCCATTGTTTGGAGCTTGTTTTAGACCTTACAATGACTTCACTATTTCACACCCTTTATTTTCATTTCCATATGATATAAATCCCTCTGGTTGGTCTATGTAGATTTCTTCTTATAAATCCCCATTCAAGAAAGTCGTTTTAACATCCGTCTAATGAATAACAAGATTATATATGGATGCAGTATCAATCAAAAGTCTAATGGATATTATTCGAGTAACAAGAGAATATGTATCAAAGAAATTTATATATTCCTTTTCTCTATAACCCTTAGCACTAAGTCGGGCTTTATATTTATCAACAGTACCATCAGGTTTGAGTTTCTTTATTAGAATCTATTTACATCCAATGGTCTTGCATCCAGCGGGTAATTTTACTAATTTCCAAGTTTGATTAGATATGAGAGATTTCATCTCACAGATGAGTTCTCTACAAAATTCAGCATCCAAAGATGAGAGAGCCTCACCTAAGGATAAGGGATCCTCTTCTATATTACAAACATAATAATCATGTCCAAAATCCTTAGCTATTTTGGCTATCTTACTCCATCTAGGTTATAGTTCAGAATCACATCTCTAGGTTTAGATGAGGGGGATTCAGTTGATCTTATTGGTTCTAATCCCCCACTATTTCTAGACTCAAAGGGAAATTTATCTTCAAAAATATCCAGCATCATTAGAATCTATTACAACATTATTTTTAAAATCTAGGAGCCTACATGCTTTACTATTTAGAGCATACCCAATGAATGCATATCCAAAGGCTCTATTCCCTAATTTATGTCTCTTAGGATCAAGTAATCTGACATAAGCTAAACAACCCCCAACCTTAAGATACCCTAAAATAGGCTTCCTATTTTCCATAATTCATAGGGTGTCAATTTAATCTTGTTATGAGGTACTCGGTTAAGATTGTAACATACGGACAATATAGCTTCACCCCATAAATAAGAGGGAGCTCATGAAGCTAATAGCATAGCATTTGTAAGTTCGACTAATGTTCTGTTTTTGTAATGACCTAAACTCATTATTAGGATTTTTGCCTCTTTTATTTGTTATTTTTTGTATTTATCTGGTATTTTATTTCATGTGTTAGCTATTTTATTTTGACAAATTAGTCTTAGGGTTATTTTGTATGTATTGTATTTGATTTGGGGTCTTTCTGTTATTTTAGATTAGTTGGGGTTTTATTTTAAATTAAATTTTAAAATTGAAATTGTATTGTGTTCAATGCACGGTTGTGCATTGAACTGGTCTTGGGAATGGCAACGTGATGAGAATCAACAAGCACCATTAAAGGATCCATTGCATGTTCCAATTGGTCCTATTACTAGAGCAAGATCCAAGAAGATCAAAGAAGCACTTAATGGGCTGATTCAAGAGATTTGGACTGATTCTAC